>MU159119.1:142019-300873 GCA_015888305.1 Antheraea pernyi | reverse complement strand
TTTTTTTTTTTTTTATAACAACAAAGTTATATAATTCTAGCTGTGTTCACTGCATCGGTTCGCATGGAATCTAATGTAAAAAAAGAAACAGTGACTAAAAAAAATCATCTGAATTTACTTATCTACTTTTCTCTCGCACTCAACTCGAGCCGTTATTCAAATTACAATATTTTTTTTTATATCATAGGAGGCAGACAAACAGATGGGTCACCTGATGTTAAGTGATCACCGCCGTCCATAGACCAGACCACAAAACCGACGTGAAGTAACAGTGCTTGCATTGTTGCGTTTCGTTCGGTCAGTGAGAGCGCCGAATAAGCCCCCTCCCCCCTCGCCCTCCCCCAAACACAGGCTGGCAACGCACTTGTGACTCGCTTGGTGTTACAAGTGTCTATGGACGGTGGAGATCACTTAACATCAGTTGATCCGCCCGTTCGGTTGCCTCCAATGATATATATTTAAAAAAATTAGTATGCCTAAAAAATGTCGGGGTAAAGAACAGAAAATTAATTGGAATCCGATAATGTACACAACACATGAAAATTAAATAAAAACTTATACAGCGAAAGCAAAGTTACTTAGTAAATAGATTAACAGAATACGTACGTTATAAAATAAACTGGAGTTGAAAAATAAATTCAAAATTAAACCGTATGAGATATCTATTATAGTCGGTCCTACAGTTTTGTGTGAATAAACAGATGTAAAGCGCCATCTGTTCGAGACTGTTGAAACTTACAACTAATAACAATAATCAACACTGACAATAATTTAATTTTAATTAAAAAACATTAATATAAACTATCCCATCTCTGAAGTTGGATCAAAGTAAGTCAAAGCGATTACTATTTATACATAATTCCGCAAAATAATTTAAGTAACACAAAAATAATAAAGTAAGAACAAATTAATGTTATTTAAGCTATAGAACAATTTTATATAATTATCCTTATTTATGTATCTCTAATGTGTTCACTAATCTGTTTAGACATGTAGATCAGCGACATCTAGCCTTTCATGACCGAACTATGAAGTCAAAGAATATACTTTATTATTCATAATGATCAAACTAATGATTCAATTCTATATAATGATATTCTTATTTACGACTTATTAAAATCTATATAATAATAATTATTCTTATTTATGTATCTTTATTATGGTGGCGTTAGTTTCAATGTGTCTCTTAATATGATGGCGCTAGTATCAATGTGTATCTCTAATATGATGGCGTTAGTGTCAATGTATATTTATAATATGGTGGCGCTAATATCAATGTTCCGGTCGTGTTGTAGTCTCGTCTCTTGAATGTGATGCAGAGGCACCGGATGTGGGTGCTAACATCTTATAAGACAATAAACATTAACGTTAGATATTAAAAGCAATACTAATAAAAGCAAAATAAATAACCTGGTATCTAAATCAATTCCATAATTGATAGCGGCGAGCATTCTCTTCGGCGGCAATTCCGTGATCATACGTCGGAGTAGGGATATGACCTGTGAAATGGAATAACGAGTTATACGTGTGAACGATAATTAATTCGTTTACGAAAATGTATATGTATAAAAAGGAATTACTTGTCTTTGTACACGTTCGCTGCCTGTGTGTAGTAAAGACAACAGATCTCCGAGCAGTTCCGTTCGTTGTGCAAGATGAGCGCGACCGACAGCACTTCCACTCAGAGCTAATAACTAAAAGTAAATAGCAGATATATAAATTACAATGCATACATTTGTCTGTCTTACTGTCAGACAAGTGATTCAATAATATTCATAATTAAAACGTGGCGCTATCTATAAGATACAAGAGGAGGGCCCGGCAGACATTGTCCCGAATTGATTATAAAAAATATTCTTGACTAATTAATTATATACCAAAATCTTTCTCATGAATCCCTTATTACACTAATCACGTATAATGTCGATGCAGTCAGGAATGGCAATAAACACTTCGTAGATATTGTCACTATTTATTTGGCCAGAGGTTCGCCTTACAGTACTTGTTATATAAGAAGTGCATAGATATCACAGACATCTTGCCTTTTAAAGGCCCATCTATATAAGTCAAAGCGATTACTATTTATACATAATTCCGCAAAATAATTTAAGTAACACAAAAATAATAAAGTATGAACAAATTAATGTTATTTAAGCTATATAACAATTTTATATAATTATCCTTATTTATGTATTTCTAATATGGTTAGTAATCTGTTTCGACATGTAGGTCAGCGACATCTTGCCTTTCATGGCCGAACTATGAAGTCAAAGAATATACTATTATTAGTAATGATCAAACTAATGATTCAATTCTATATAATGATATCCATTCTTATTTAAGTCTTATTAAAATCTATATAATATTAATAATTGTTATTTATGTATCTTTAATATGGTGGCGCTAGTGTTAATGTGTCTCCCTAATATGGTGGCGCTAGTATCAATGTGTATCTCTAATATGTTGGCGCTAGTGTCGATGTATATTTATAATATGGTGGCGCTAATATCAATGTTCCGGTCGTGTTGTAGTCTCGTCTCTTGAATGTGATGCAGCGGCACCGGAGTTGGGTGCTAACGCCCTCTATCTCATGTGATGTGGACTGCATGAAAATCTGTTCAGTCGTTTTTGAGTTTATCGCGAACAGACAGACAGACAGTCGCGAGAGGGTACTTTGTTTTATACTATGTAATGATTCATAACAGTCACTCCTACAGTTTTGTGTCAACAAGATTATTTAAAGCGCCATCTGTTGGATTACTGATGAAACTTACAATTAATAACAATAAACAACGTTGACAATCATTTCATTTGTAATTTAAAAAAATATTGAATTCATTATTCGAAATATAAATTATCCTATAACTCATGTTGGACCAGATTATACGTAAATGCCAACTAACTCTCATGGAGTTGAGTAGCTTCAGAGTGTATCGTGGACAAACACCGTGACACTGGATTTTTATATACATAATATAAAGATATGAAAGTCTAGCCTTCCTTCTCCTCATAAGGCAACGTAACGAGTGATACAAACAACCAAATGAAAGATGTGATACTCAAATTGACAATACATTCATAAATGTTTATATATTCGTGAATATTACATACTAACACAATTTAATTCCTTACCAAGGATAACATTTCAAAGCAATAGTTGTCCTGTTGATGTGAAGTTAGCTTCGTATGGAGCTCTTCGTGATCTCGCTCAATGGCTTCGGCGCAAAGTAACGCTGTTTCCCAATCATCGCGGACTCGTGCAGCCTCCGAACCGATCGCACTAACTATATGGGACATCACCTGCGGGTAGATATTATATAATATATATATATATATATACATTCTATATAATTGAAATTATATAACTTTGTTGTTCTAAAAAAAAAAAAAAATACAGACGAATTGATAACCTACATACATACATTGATACGTAAACTTATATACAAAAATAAAAGTGAAGTAAATTTTTAACCGACTTCAAAAAAACCTCCTTTTTTTGAAGTCGGTTAAAAATTTACTTCACTTTTATTTTTGTATATAAGTTTACGTATCAATGTATGTATGTAGGTTATCAATTCGTCTGTATTTTTTTTTTTTTTTATAACAACAAAGTTATATAATTCTAGCTGTGTTCACTGCATCGGTTCGCATGGAATCTAATGTAAAAAAAGAAACAGTGACTAAAAAAAATCATCTGAATTTACTTATCTACTTTTCTCTCGCACTCAACTCGAGCCGTTATTCAAATTACAATATTTTTTTTTATATCATAGGAGGCAGACAAACAGATGGGTCACCTGATGTTAAGTGATCACCGCCGTCCATAGACCAGACCACAAAACCGACGTGAAGTAACAGTGCTTGCATTGTTGCGTTTCGTTCGGTCAGTGAGAGCGCCGAATAAGCCCCCTCCCCCCTCGCCCTCCCCCAAACACAGGCTGGCAACGCACTTGTGACTCGCTTGGTGTTACAAGTGTCTATGGACGGTGGAGATCACTTAACATCAGTTGATCCGCCCGTTCGGTTGCCTCCAATGATATATATTTAAAAAAATTAGTATGCCTAAAAAATGTCGGGGTAAAGAACAGAAAATTAATTGGAATCCGATAATGTACACAACACATGAAAATTAAATAAAAACTTATACAGCGAAAGCAAAGTTACTTAGTAAATAGATTAACAGAATACGTACGTTATAAAATAAACTGGAGTTGAAAAATAAATTCAAAATTAAACCGTATGAGATATCTATTATAGTCGGTCCTACAGTTTTGTGTGAATAAACAGATGTAAAGCGCCATCTGTTCGAGACTGTTGAAACTTACAACTAATAACAATAATCAACACTGACAATAATTTAATTTTAATTAAAAAACATTAATATAAACTATCCCATCTCTGAAGTTGGATCAAATTATGCATAAATGCCAATTTTCATGAAGATCGGTTGAGTAATTTCAGAACTTATTGTGGGATATTATGATTATGTTTATATATGTTTTGATTACAAAATAACCTGTATTTTTTTATCTGTATGATACAAACCATGCTTGCTTTTATTTAACATTATCGGGCTAAATAATGTAAAATCGACTGTAAATTATGCAGTCACGGTTAAACATAATAACTATTTTATCTGGTCTCATGGTAGTTTTACCTGACATTGTAGCGATGTGAGTTTGTGTCCTGCGAAAAGAATTCCAACGACATGTTCTCTGAGGTCATTATCTTCGGCAACAGGGACGTCCTCTACCGCCGCGGCAGCTGTATTCTCCGCACCGGATTCACTATTAGTATGTTCCCATTCTAGTAGTTTACCGAAGACCTGTAACCCATTAAATTTGTAGCGAAATTAGTTTCTATGGCCTTTGTTTCAGTTAAAATGTTATTTTTTATAGGCAGCTCGCATTATGGATTGCAAATTAAATCTTATCTTTATTAAATAAAAAGTCTGAACTCTAGTCAAAAATTATAAAATTGCAAGTATACTCACTTATGTCAATTGCAAATATTGAATCATGCGTTACAAGTAAAACATACAATTTTTTTTATTAAGTCGCTAAAAAAAAGGTCTTGCCCAAAAAAACAATAGTCAAAGATAAAGAAAAAAGAACATTTTAAAATTTTAGAATTTTAAAACTTATAAGTGACTTATCTCAGGATTTTAGACTCAAGTATTTTTTATACCAGAATCGATAAAAAAAGGAGACGGTATTTTGCACCATCTTATTACATATTTGAGGTATGTTTAAATACTAGCCTGTGAGGTGAGCAGGCGAAAGACTTTAAGGGTATCAGCCTCGGAGAGCGAATGGAGTACTTGCGCGGGAGATGAAGCACACCCGCGCTGTAGCGAGGGCGGACTGAGCACGCGTATCTGTCGTACGCGCACCGCCGGCTCGGGGCCGCGTAGCTCACAACGCACGCGTACGCTCGCACATGTCACCTCTGCGAATATATTAACTATACCACAAACACCGTGACACTGGATTTTTATATACATAATATAAAGATATGAAAGTCTAGCCTTCCTTCTCCTCATAAGGCAACGTAACGAGTGATACAAACAACCAAATGAAAGATGTGATACTCAAATTGACAATACATTCATAAATGTTTATATATTCGTGAATATTACATACTAACACAATTTAATTCCTTACCAAGGATAACATTTCAAAGCAATAGTTGTCCTGTTGATGTGAAGTTAGCTTCGTATGGAGCTCTTCGTGATCTCGCTCAATGGCTTCGGCGCAAAGTAACGCTGTTTCCCAATCATCGCGGACTCGTGCAGCCTCCGAACCGATCGCACTAACTATATGGGACATCACCTGCGGGTAGATATTATATAATATATATATATATATATACATTGTAGGTTATCAATTCGTCTGTATTTTTTTTTTTTTTTATAACAACAAAGTTATATAATTCTAGCTGTGTTCACTGCATCGGTTCGCATGGAATCTAATGTAAAAAAAGAAACAGTGACTAAAAAAAATCATCTGAATTTACTTATCTACTTTTCTCTCGCACTCAACTCGAGCCGTTATTCAAATTACAATATTTTTTTTTATATCATAGGAGGCAGACAAACAGATGGGTCACCTGATGTTAAGTGATCACCGCCGTCCATAGACCAGACCACAAAACCGACGTGAAGTAACAGTGCTTGCATTGTTGCGTTTCGTTCGGTCAGTGAGAGCGCCGAATAAGCCCCCTCCCCCCTCGCCCTCCCCCAAACACAGGCTGGCAACGCACTTGTGACTCGCTTGGTGTTACAAGTGTCTATGGACGGTGGAGATCACTTAACATCAGTTGATCCGCCCGTTCGGTTGCCTCCAATGATATATATTTAAAAAAATTAGTATGCCTAAAAAATGTCGGGGTAAAGAACAGAAAATTAATTGGAATCCGATAATGTACACAACACATGAAAATTAAATAAAAACTTATACAGCGAAAGCAAAGTTACTTAGTAAATAGATTAACAGAATACGTACGTTATAAAATAAACTGGAGTTGAAAAATAAATTCAAAATTAAACCGTATGAGATATCTATTATAGTCGGTCCTACAGTTTTGTGTGAATAAACAGATGTAAAGCGCCATCTGTTCGAGACTGTTGAAACTTACAACTAATAACAATAATCAACACTGACAATAATTTAATTTTAATTAAAAAACATTAATATAAACTATCCCATCTCTGAAGTTGGATCAAATTATGCATAAATGCCAATTTTCATGAAGATCGGTTGAGTAATTTCAGAACTTATTGTGGGATATTATGATTATGTTTATATATGTTTTGATTACAAAATAACCTGTATTTTTTTATCTGTATGATACAAACCATGCTTGCTTTTATTTAACATTATCGGGCTAAATAATGTAAAATCGACTGTAAATTATGCAGTCACGGTTAAACATAATAACTATTTTATCTGGTCTCATGGTAGTTTTACCTGACATTGTAGCGATGTGAGTTTGTGTCCTGCGAAAAGAATTCCAACGACATGTTCTCTGAGGTCATTATCTTCGGCAACAGGGACGTCCTCTACCGCCGCGGCAGCTGTATTCTCCGCACCGGATTCACTATTAGTATGTTCCCATTCTAGTAGTTTACCGAAGACCTGTAACCCATTAAATTTGTAGCGAAATTAGTTTCTATGGCCTTTGTTTCAGTTAAAATGTTATTTTTTATAGGCAGCTCGCATTATGGATTGCAAATTAAATCTTATCTTTATTAAATAAAAAGTCTGAACTCTAGTCAAAAATTATAAAATTGCAAGTATACTCACTTATGTCAATTGCAAATATTGAATCATGCGTTACAAGTAAAACATACAATTTTTTTTATTAAGTCGCTAAAAAAAAGGTCTTGCCCAAAAAAACAATAGTCAAAGATAAAGAAAAAAGAACATTTTAAAATTTTAGAATTTTAAAACTTATAAGTGACTTATCTCAGGATTTTAGACTCAAGTATTTTTTATACCAGAATCGATAAAAAAAGGAGACGGTATTTTGCACCATCTTATTACATATTTGAGGTATGTTTAAATACTAGCCTGTGAGGTGAGCAGGCGAAAGACTTTAAGGGTATCAGCCTCGGAGAGCGAATGGAGTACTTGCGCGGGAGATGAAGCACACCCGCGCTGTAGCGAGGGCGGACTGAGCACGCGTATCTGTCGTACGCGCACCGCCGGCTCGGGGCCGCGTAGCTCACAACGCACGCGTACGCTCGCACATGTCACCTCTGCGAATATATTAACTATACCAGAGGTTCCCAAAGTGTGCGCCGCGGCGCCCTTATGCGCCTTACAAAGAAAAGAGGGGCACCGTGTGGCACTCCTGAATTTAATAGTTTGCTTTGTACCCACGTATAAACAAGTTAAGCTACCGGAAATAGGTTAAGAGGAGTGTCACACGGTGTCCCTGTTAACCTATATCCGGTAACTTAACTTGGTTATACGTGGGTACAACGTAAACCATTAAATTCCTAGCATACAGATCCATGTTGTGGATGTTTTAATATTCGTGTCTAGGTAACTAGTATTATTGTACATATTTCCATGGATTGTATTTATTTCGACTAGCTAGCTTGTTTCGGGCGCCGCCGTGACAAAATACCAAACTTGAAAGTGCGCCGCGGGCGGAAAAAGTTTGGGAACCCCTCATCTATTCTGAAATATAAAACTGGAGGGTTTGTTTGTTTGGTTGAACGCGCCAATCGCAGGTCGGATTTGAACAATTCTTTGAGTGTCAGTAATCTATCGAGGAAGGCTGTATAGGCTATATCATCACGCTAAAACCAAACAGGAGCGGAGCATCAATGAAAAGTGTGTTACGATTTTAACACGTACGTATTGTTTAAAAATATTTTCACCTTCTACGTAAACGAAGTCACGAAGTTAAAGTTAGCGTTAACCCAAAGTAACTAACTATTCCTCGCGGACAACGTCGCGGGCAGAAGCTAGTATAAAATATATGGAAACAGTTTCTTTTTCCTAAAATTCACAAAGCCCTTATTCATAAGTTACTACTATACACGTGAAGAAAAACCTTCGTACATAATAAATAATAAAATATTTTATTGCCAAACAACTTATCCTAGGCTTACATATATTGATAATATAACAATGTTTCTTTCTACCTATGTACTAGATTAGACATTGATCTCCACACTAGGCTCGAGGCCTGTCTTGTGGATTTCTACTTCAGGACGATTTGTCTATCCGATTAACAGCGTTTTAACCGCGCTCGCGTGTGTTCTTGTGTGTGTCTGATTGTGTATGGTTATGTAAATATATGTCATATGATCACTTTTAAAAGCTCTTCAGTGTGTTTATAACTTAAAGTTTGAAGCCATGAATGGATCAACACGTTAGTATGGTTGACTTTCGATTACTTCGCCTATACTTTACAGGTTTCAGCTTTTCACCACAATCCCATCTACTTTTAAATGGCGATGTATTCTAAGCAATGATAACTGAAATGCTGTAGACACGTTACCTACATGATATCTCGACGAAACAAATGCCATGATAACGCACACATATGTAAGATAATATTGTAACGCCAAACTGTCTTAGATAAGACGTGGAAGTAAGATGGCATATTCTTGATATGGGTGGTGGGAAAGAAATATGTTATATGGTGCTTAGATACGAGACGATTGTCGGGGCAGCCGTCGAAGATAAGCTAACTAGCCAAGTTTTAACAAGGCACTGTCGAAGCGTTTGTGATGTATCTACAGCTTTTTAGAATATCACTGGGTCTAAGATAGTAAACACACTAAATCTAAAGGGGACTGGCTTCGAAGTGCATATTAATATAAGTACTGCTCGTATAATGATACATGAATAATAACATTATTAAATAATATCGGGTAACTCAAGATGCTTTGTTTCTCATTAGTATTTTCTAAACATTACTTAGTAAAATAAATAAATTATGATAGTGAAATTATGTACATACTAGGTAGAGTGAAGCAAACCCACGACGCGACTTTCGTATCGACTTCTACATCTTGCATGTGCACCATATCACTTGATCCACCGCTGTACAAGAAAGAGACCAACAGCGTCTTGTTCTATAAAAAAAAAAACGTTATCATCATCAATACCACTAAAAAGCATATAACGATTTGATCACGGATACCTCTAGTTTCAGAGAGAAAAGTATTATTAAACGGGATATTATCACGAATCAATATATCAATACGTGAAGCGAAAACTTTGTACACCTTTTTAAACGAATTGTGCGAACGGATGAACGTGAATTTTGGCATAGTTAATGTTTATATGGAGGAGAAATGCAGAAAGCTATTTTATAAAGAATGCATTAAAAACACACAGCATATACACATATGTAAATGAAAAAGACGTTTCGCCATCCTTCATTTTACTCTTACGTTCCAATTATCTTTTTTCATCTTACATTCAATATTCTTAACATTACTTACGTGACCTTTAAAATTAACTGGTCAAATTGTAGGTTAATATAATATGTAAATTCATAACATACATTCATAATTAATTGCTAAATAATTTATCTTTAGTGAATTTATAAAACCACTGAAATGATAATTATTCTCTTTGGTCTTATTGAATGTAAAAATGAATTATGGTCGAATTTCGAATGCTAGTTATTTTAAATTTACCATAGGATCTCGGGTGTTATCAATATGCACGCAGACAATGAACGGGCGATCCTCCGGACTTCCGCCCGGGAATGTAATCTGGATCCACTTGGCCTTATTCCGGTCTTCCTCTCCCGACTCCCAGAAGGTTTCAGTGCTTCCATCGGTGAGAGCGCCCGCCATACCTTGTCGTGACGACACCGTGATATCGCACCAGCTCGTCACGTCCGAACACGCCCAAACGTAGTTCTCCTAAACGATATTATTCAATTAGAAAACAAAAATAGTAACTTATTTATATAGTCCAATCGATTGATCAATTCAACAGTTGTACACCTTCAAACTTGCTAACTGATTGTAGTCGGTAGCAACGATATTATAACCGAATATACGTTACCTACATGATATTTTGACAAAACAAACGGCACGATAACGCACACATACGTAAACTAATGGCAATGGCATATTTTCAATATCGGCGGTGTAAAAGAAATAGTTATATATTGCTTAAATACGGGCGGATGGACGGGGCCGTCAAAAATAAGCCAACTAGCCAAGTTTTCACAAGGCGCTGTCGAAGTTTTAATGGTGGTCGTGCCACGCTGAAACTATTACTGGATTCAGCATGAATGGGTCGGCTCGCTCTAGGTAGTACCATCCTCTCATAGAAAACCAACGTAAAGTAAACAGTGCTCGCATTGTTGCGTTTCGTTCGGTCAGTGAGAGCGCCGGAGGCCCACCTCCTCCCCTTTCCTCTCTCCTCTCCCTCTCCTAACCCGTACCCCCAAGGGTGGCAACGCACTTGCGACTCCTCTGGTGTTGTTAGTGTCCATGGACGGTGGTGATCACTTAACATCAGGTGACCCACCTGTGCGTTTGCCACATCTGACATAAAAAAAGAAGTGCATGTAACCTATCTATATAGTTATAATATCATTGAGCCGTGATTATCATTCCTTTTTGTAAAATCAGGTCTACTGTTATAAGATCACTAGGTGCCAACCCCGGCGTCGCACGGATGTAGTAGGTAGCGAAAAAATCAAAAACAAACCTTCTGTTTACAGTACGATACATAATACAAATAAGCTCGCAATTAAACAACTCAGTGTCAATCTGTTAATTTTCTGTCTCACTCACACTCTTTTATAATGAAATTTATGACCTATTTTTGATTTTCCGTACGATTTTCCTAAATTTTCCTGATAATCACAATCACAAAAAAAAAAGAATTTTACTTATATATTTTATTTTTATTATGCAGACATTTTAAAGCGATGCACCTGTATACGAATGTCTGTATGTATGTAGGTAATTAATTTTTATTTCTATTGATATCGTAGACGAATAATCATGTTTATCTTATAATTGACAACGTATCAAACCGAAATGTAACGTCCTAAATATTTATAATACTGTATAATATACCTTAAGGAGATAAGTATAGCTTTCGTGTAGCGCGCCGAGCATTCCTTCCTCGTACACACTGTCCTCGGAATGTGACAAGATTTTGCTGATAACGCTGAACACTTGAGACCTGACTCCGTGCAGCATTAAACATTTACAAAGGCATTCTGAGTAAAGAATATTAAATTCGTGTTTAATATGTACAAATACATCTGTATCTAATGACTCCTGTATATATTACGTATTATGCTTTTAAATTGTACTATTAAGAAATCGTCTATTTATAAACGTTTCCACGTGTTTATTCCTCTGGATTTACTCAAAAACGGCTGTACCCATTTTCATTAAATTTTGTAATATACTCGTATATATGACAGAAACTAATATATACGACAGTCCGAAACATATAAACAAATAATTTATAATAATAATTTCAGAAAACCAGAAATATTCTTCAATTTTCTTCACCGATTGTAATTAATTTTTACGTATAGAACGTATACATAACGTATACGCAATCGATAGATTAAACAAATATCAATAAAACCAGCAAAAATCATACTAATAGAAATATAATTTCTGGGTCCAGTTTTTAGATTAGCTTTCTAATTCCTCTACAGTATTATACGCCAAAGGGCCATTCTCTTACGAGAAAATGCATGGGACTGATAACATCTTATAAAGTATTGGTAATTAGTTCATAAATTATAATATCGAGAAAGGTACAAATAAATCTATAGTGTTTTGTACGAGAAGAATAAAACGAGAAAACATATCATATGTCACGCTTTCCATTTATTCTTTGACTTTGACTAAACACGAATCAGTAAACAGCGTTAAAAGTACTGATTTATGAAGTCCTTCCGCAAACAAAAATACAGTCAGGGCTCTGTTAATCTGTGGTACATTAATTGTAACAAAATAATTGTGTTCCAAATTATAAGTGTAATGAAATGTAGGTACTTGTGTATTAATATGTAGTTTTTTTTTTTCGAAGTGACTATGCTATTGACCTATCAAGGTCTTAACAGCTTCACCGGACTACTAAGGCGAGCGCTTAAGGCACTCAGAAGATTTTATTTGTCAACTAGCTCAAGGGTGCACGGCACACCTCGGCTTGGGCTGTTCCCTGGTACATGCAATTCACGACCTATCTGAGTTGTTGAAACATATATGTATGTGTACCAAGCGTACATACCTCAACAACTCTTATATATATTTCGTATCGGATAATTTTCTAAAGTATTTCAGTTTGATAAGGGAAAAAATAAAATCCTTACACTTACATGTGTAAGCGTGTATGCGTGCACGTGTATGAATGTGACATGTGTAATGTTGTCGCAGTGATGTAAGATTTTGTGTCACTGTATCGCGCGAGCAGCGTACTCAAGGGCTCCACGCCGAGGGAACGGACCTAGGCTTGAGCAGCTGCCGAGGGGGGTCTAATCTGGTGTACGGGGCAGTTAGATGATAAAGTGTCTTTTGTTTCCATATTGTGATTACTTTAAATGTAAAATATGTTATATGGAGGTGATATGTGTTATTAGTATGTAGTCAAAATACCCACCTGTGTAAGAATGCTCGATCATAGGGCGAGTAGTTAAGAGACCAGCAACGAACGGCTTGTAAACCGGCTGCACTTGAAGGCGGTAGTGACGATGCCAATGCGCTAACGGAACCGAGAAAAGCGTGGAAAGCAGCTCGAGAGCCTCTTGCAGACCTTCCTCCAGGACAGATCACGGATGTTGAAGGCGGGGATGTAGTAACTCGCGGTCTGATTTCATTGTTCGCCCCATTCTATATCAGAATTGAACAATCAATTCCATTTTTTTTTAATATCCACTCGCTTAAGCCTCTATGGAAAGTGTGCTATAACCCAAAAACTTATCGCAACGGACAAAATATAGAGAGAGTAGAGACAAAATGAAACAATATAATACTCAAATATTAAACGAAAATATAAAAACTAAGAAGTTAATGTTATACAGCTATGACTGGTGACTATATGACTGGTTAAATTGTTGCAATACTCTAAGAGATTGCTCATTACTTTCTTCTCGTTCTAAATCAACTAACAAATAGGTGCTTAATAATTGAGATAACACTCAACATCAGGTGATTTACGCAAAAACGAACTAGTGTAATAAATGAATGACGCCCTGTCGCGTACTCCGGGCTATGTCCCAAACCGAGACCCGCGCCCCGCGTCCTTTTGTTCAACAGTGCAGCGTTCCCACGACAAGCAGTTACGTAATGACTAACCTTGAAAAGCGCCCCTTAAATTTTGTTCATTGAAGCTACGTGCTTTTTTTACGTTTAAAAGTATCGTTTCGATACTTTAAAAAGGTTTTTGAACAAACTTTAACTAAGGTTCTCTTTGTTGTTTATTAGTATTTGTTTTGATATTATTATTTAATATTGAACACGATTGAAGGCTGTTAAACTTTAAATAAACACCTGATATATTGAAAACAATAATAACATAGTTAGCTCGGAGGTGTTATTTTTTTCTATTACGATTAGCTTTATCTTTAAAGTCATACCTCTTTGTTATCGTCCAAGGGGACGGGTGGCTGTGCTCCTTGCGAATATTTCTCCATCGCGTTACAAAACCACCACATAACGTCGTGCACAGCAGTTGGCACCGTTGTTGAACGCAAAAACCATGTCAAAGCCTACAAAACAGTTACATGAGATAAATTACACTCTTCTAACGATCGTGTTGTATTACTAACTAGCCGACCCGTGCCCACTTCGTTGGGCAGTAATAAGCATTATCAAGCTACAACTTTTCTCTAGAACTCAATCATATATATCTCATAATTAAGGCAGCGTTCGTAAGAAACGTTTTCCTTCGATCATTTTTCTCCGACTCCCCAGATATTTCCCCCTACAACCTCACAAACTTTACCTCTTTATAATATTAATATAGATTATATAATTAGTTAATAGCTTCTGCCCGTGACTTTGCACGCGTGGAATAGTTATTTTGGGCTAAGACGCAGCGGAAGCTCTCAAAAGGAAAAAATACCCCGATTTTAAAACATTTTCATTGTTGCTCCTCTCCTATTGGTCTTAGCGTGATGATATGTAGCCTATGACACTCACAAATAACGTGGCTTTCTATTGGCAAAGAATTTTCAAAATCGGTTTAGTAATTCCTGATATTACCCCCTACAACTTCACAAACTCACAAACTTTACCTCTTTATAATATTAGTATATAGCCCCTGCCCGCGACTTCGTCCACGTAGTAATAGTTCTCTGGGCTAAAGCTGATACATAACAGATCTCACAAAAAAAAAACATCTCGGTTTTGAAACATTTTTCATCTGTGCTCCGCTCCTACTGGGCTTAGCGTGATGATATAAGCCTATAACCATTCTCGATGAATGAGCTATATAACACTGAAAGAATGATTCAAATCGGACCAGTAGTTCCTGAGATTACCCCTTACGACGCCACAACGTCACAAATCACAAACTTCACCTCTTTATAATATTAGTATAGATAAAGAGCACTTGAATAAGATAAATGTAAATAAAATACTTGTTGAACTTTCACGTTACCTCAAAAGCGTATTGGCGGACGGTATTGATGCGGACCGCGACATCCATTTTCTGTCTACGTTCGTGTAAGTCTGTTTTAGCCAAGACGAACATCATCACTGGTCCACTGAATAGGTTCTCAGTGTCGAAGTCGGGTGTCTCGAATGCGGACACAGCGCAAGCGGCCGCGTTCCAAGCGCCGCACCCGACCAAGCTCTGCAGCGCTGCGCTCGGTTGCGCTAACAACGACGAACCGACACCTGTACAACGAAAATCATAATGGACACCGGTAGAAACAAAACCATACGAATCCACGAGATAATTCAACTGAAACAACCAATATTAACCTTAATTCGATAAGTGATTTCGTTTCAAATTCATTGTTACAAACGGATCGTCACTGAATAAAAAAAGATGTATACTTGTTTTATAGGTCAAAGCCGTACCGCCTTGTGTCTAACCTATAAAACTATATCATGCATATATTTTTTTTTTATATTATAGGAGGCAAACGAACGGACGGGTCACCTGATGTTAAGTGATCGCCACCGTCCATAGACACAAACAACATCAGGGGAGGGCGGGGGAGAGGAGGGGAGAGGGGAGGGGAGGTTTAGCGCCTCGCTGCGCTCTCACTGACCGAACGAAACGCAACAATGCAACCACTATTATTTCACGTCGGAAACCTTGTAAAAATAACGAGGTATAAAAGATGTGTATTATAAATTAATATTATCATACTGATCTTTATGTCTAAATATATATTATACCTTCTTGTATATATATTATACCTTAATTATAAATAAATATAGTTTTTACCAGACAAAGTATCAGTGTTGTCGGCGCACTCGTTCCAATTAAGGGGAGGCTGTGCGGAGTGAGCCAAGTCCCTGTCTCCCGCTTGTCCCATCGACATCGAGCGTTGCACCTTAGGCCATTGGGAGCCAGCTGGCGGATTCGGAATACCGAAAGCAGACATCTAGAAGACAATATAAGCGTGTTTTTTTGAAGTGAAACTTCTTTAGAATCGTTGTGATTTCAAACCGAATGCAACGTGGAAAACGACAGGTAAGAGACACAAATACAAAAATTAGTGAACCAGAGCGAGAGAGCAAGTATCGGTGTGTCAAACCGGATGCAAAGGAAAAAACGACAGGTTAGAGACACACATATAAAAATTAGTGAGCCAGAGCGAGAGAGCAAATGTCGGTGTGTATGTATATTGCACACTGTTTAATGCTTGCTTATATTTGAGCATTTAACGTGTGTTAGTATATGTGAAAAGTACGTAAGCTAATATTAATGTACACTGTATGCGGCTACGTATTACAGCTTTTTAGTAAGAAGTCAGCGTGGTGTGTTGTTATAATATTTAACAGTGTTTGTGAGTATTTTTATATCTTGTTGTGCCAAATAATAAATTATAATAATTCAACCAATAAACTTTGTAATTATCCTACCCTTGTTATATATATTCATCTCATTCTTTTGTCGATTTACTGAAGTTTCACTTCTATCGTGTGTGAATCGCACACACACCTTTTTTTTACCACCGCTTCAACACCATTTCTAATACCAAACCATAGTTGTAGTACAAGGTACGTACGTCGTAAAGTATGCTTACCATCGGTGCGATCGATGGCATGGGTGGTCGTCCAAGGGAATGGTATCTTGCCGTTTCCGATTCGTCGTTAATTTTCGGTGCAGTTCTTAACGCCTGAAGGGATTGGAACGGCGGTGCGGGCAGCCAAATGCTACCCGGCGGTGTGGGCGGACTCCGGCTCGAAGACTCCTGACACGGAGATATGGTTACCGATTCTGCAATATAAACAAATACCGTGTACTCGATTGCTACTATATGTTTCACTCATATTTTATATTAGTACTAGCTGTGCCCGCGACTGCGTCCGCGTGGAATCTAATGTAAAAATGTAGTGACGAATAAAGTCATCTGAATATATTAAGTCAATTTACTTATTTACTTTTCTCTCGTACTTAAGTCGCGTCGTCATTAAAATTACAATAGCTTTCGATAGACCGAACCGATTTTAATGAACAAAGACCAAATGCAACTCGAGGATATACTTTATCATTTTAACTATATATATATATATATATTAAAAACCGTATGCAAATCCTTTCAGTAGTTTTTGTATTTATCGCGAACAGACAGATAGACAGACGCGGTAGGGGACTTTGTTTTATACTATGCAATGATACTTTAGCAACGTTGCGTGTTCAAATAAACAGACAGACTTTATTCCAAGATAGCTGCAACAGGTTTTTTCGAAAAATCCAAAAAATTACAAACACGTTAGATCTATATTCTTTGTATACGTATAGATTACAAGTATACGTATTCTGTACATAGTCTCGCAATGAAATGTCATGGTTAATTCTTATATACTACAAACTAATTTCGAACCTATTAACAAGTGATTATTTAACATTAAAGTTTCTAGAATAACCGATCATAGAAGTGACAAATTACCAGAGTTTGTAAGCGGCGCCAAATCGAGTAAAAACATCGCATTATCTTTAATGACATGATGATCGACTTCGGGCGGCAATTCGATGCGTTCGTAAGGCGAGTCTCTCTCGCTCTTCGTCTTCAACTGCTTCATTGTAGTCAACTCCTTGATCGTTTTCTCGCGGCACTTCCGGCAGAAAACGTACCACAGTTGGAATGCTGGGAAAAAAACGTTCCAACTTTACATAATTAGAACAGGTAACCAATGGATACATATTATAAACGTCGTTAGACTTATTTTGTTCAGTGACCATCACTTCGTCAACACATCAGTGTAACAGAAAAAATTCAAACATAAGCCAATTTTATATCCCAATAATAATAATAAAGAGACTATTACCTTATAGGACATTACGCTTATATCATATTTATTTATGTTTGTGAAAAAGTTTTATCCGATATTATCATAATATTAACATGCGATGTGTCAAATGAGAAAGAGATGGGCCATGTCGAATCCCGGTAACCTTTGTCCCCCGACATCATATAAATTTAAATTTTATAACGTCTCTGTGTGAAAAACATTGTGTGTAAGGGGTGTCGAATAACATCGTAAGATTTGTAAGACCTGCTGAATAACGAACGAGGCAATGTCGAAAGCGGGATGGTAGGGTTTTACAATCTCACTGGGTCGCAACCACCATTTATATAGTGAAAAATCCGTCATAGTGATTCGCTTCTGCGGGTCGCGTTTCGGGATCAGCCTGTGCATATCCAGCTTTTCTTCGGCATGACAGCGGCGACCGGCGATGGATCGTGTGTCGCTCGGTGGTCGCCATTCCGATCTGATTGTACTGCGCTTACCACCAGGCATAGTGCAGTCATTTTGCCGTGCTACGATAAAAAAAACGCAATAATAATCAATATACGTGAACGAGCGTTAAACACGTAGGTAGACGGATAAAGTAGTAGATTGAAAAAGGTAAGTATGGATAGATACAGACAGATGAGCTATCAGATTTCTCTTTATATAAATATTTCTCTATGTATTCCGAACAGATGAGCTGTCATATATGTATTTACTTTTTCTCTATTTAATATCGTTTATGTGGAATGTAATGTTTTATAAATAACAATTGATATATGTGTAGGTTTAATGTATGTATATAACATAATTTGAAAGTAACCGCCATTATTATTGTTATTAAGTAAATAAATAATATTGTACTGAACCCTCGCTTAGAATTTGAAGCGAAATGTATCATGTAAAAGTAAATGTATGGATGAACGCGCCGCCAGTAAGGCACACATCATGTACTAACAACTGTAAGGATATAATTGTAGACATAAACCCGGGCAAAATGCGTTTTGTCACCGGCTCGTTACATACGATTAAGTCAATTATGAATACTCTGAAAATACACAGACCACTAAAGTTTTATTGAAGAGGTTTTGTGATGAATAATAGTTGAACACGTGTAGTAAGACGCGAAATAAGGAGTGCCTTGCTATGAGATATTATTGAATGTAGTAATATAAAACAAGCGAACCTTGAGCGAGTTGTCCGCAAAGAGCATTAGGATTATCAGCCATGGGAGTCGGTGTATCGGCTTCTCTGTAAACTCCGGTACGATCGTAACCGAACAACGAAGGCGCTCGACATCCGGGGTGAGCGTTACGCATATGAGCAGCGAGCGGCGGTGGTACATTCGTGTTACATAGCTCGCATTTCACTGAAATATCGATAATAAAATGTACACATATTAATTAATACGTTCACTACATTATTATAAAACAAGGTCCTCGGCCACGTCTGTCTGTCTGTTCGCGATAAGCTACTGAACGGATTTTCATACGGTTCATGCGGATTTCACCAATAGATAAAGTGATTCATGAAAAAAGTTTAAGGTATATAATTTGTCAAGTTTCTTTCAGTCATGTAGTTCATCAGTCTACTATCAATAATTTTAATGTTTCTATTTCTAATTTAAGAAATAATGAAGTAAGATTAAATGACAAATCGAAAAACTTAATCATGTAATTTTGGAAAGTTCTAAGTTAAGCTCAAGTCTTATTAATGTTCAAAGAATAACTTCAATTTTTAATGTTATTGAAAGCTCATTGTTATCAATCTCCAACATTTTAGATACAATTCTCAATTCTATCTTATTTGCGAAGTCTAATATTCTACACCCTTATGTTCTAACTCCTACTAAGTTATATAATGAACTTGTTAACAGTAAACAAGATAAAAGAAATTTGGAGTTTCCAGTAACATTAACGTTACAGAACATACATAATATTATTGATTTATCTAAGCTGACTTCATATTTTTATAATAATAAGTTAGTGTTTGTAATTAAAATTCCACTTATTAATTCTATTAAATTTAATGTTTATAAAAGCTCTACCTACACCACCAGAAGGAAACATACAAACATATTTTCTTATTCAACCTTCCAAATTATATGTGGCTGTAACAGATGAGAGGCTAAAAGCTATTCATTATTAGATAACATAAATGATTGTAAAAGAAAGAAAACCACGGGACTACCATTGCAGGTCACCCGGGTATTAAACGAATGTATAATCGCATAAAAACCGCTTATTATTGGAAAAGTATGCGTTCAGACATTGAACGATTTGTTAAGGATTGCAAATTGTGCAAAATAAATAAACCTTTACGTGCTAAGAATAAAGCACCTATGGTAATTACATCGACAAGTACCAAACCTTTCGAAAGATTAGCTTTAGATATTGTGGGTACTTTACCTGAAGCAGAGATAATAAGATGATGATGATGATTCAGAGATAATGAAGAGATGGAAGATATATTTATGTGCAATCAAAACCTAATAAATTGACATTAAAATGTAAAAATGATATTAATGATTATACTATACAAGGGACTGGAATTTTATCTTTAAAGAATGATTGCATTGCATACTTTCAAACTTTACAGTTTTATGCACCTGTTTCTTATACAAGTATTTTACCGAGTCAATTGTCTATTGATTTTAATATTATTGATGATGATTGTTGCAAATATAAGGTATTTAATTCAACATCATATCATATTTCTCCAATTACTTTGACAAATATTGACTTAGAATCTTTAAAGTTAGCTAGTCATAAGCTAGATAACATTGAAAATCAGATTAATGATTTTGAGAATCAATCACATGTTGTAAAATACGGAACCTATTACTCTGTAACAACGTATATCATAATCTCAGTAATTTTTATGTATATTATATACAAAGTTTATAACAAATGGTTTCGTAATTCTTGTAAAAATACGTCTTGTTGTATACAAATATACAATCAATGTTACAATAAGAGATCATTGTGTAAATCAGATGATAAAGTTAATACATCAATTGAATTAACGGATATCTCCGACGAGTCAATTGAATGTGACAGGAAATCTGTTAAAAGTTTACCAGAAATAGAAATTAATAAAAGTAAAATTATATATAGACAAAACGATAAGTCAACAAGAAACATAAAGAATCATTAATAGAATAACAGTAAATAAAATTATTTTCTTTTAATTAAGATTACCAATATGATTTATTAATTTCTATTAAACGGAATTAAATTATTAGAATATTACATAATATTTTAACTATAGTTGTTAATGTCTATTAATTTGAATAATGATTCGAATATTTTATTACGAATATTATTAATGTTTTATTAAAGTGTTTAATTATAATTTAAATTTGTTAATTTTATATTTTTCTTGATTTTAACTATTCATAATTTTACTATTTTTATGCTTGCTTGAATGTTTATAAATGTGACGTGAAATATTTTAACTTGTGTTTGTAAAATTTTGAATTAACCCAGTCCGGTTAATATTCCTTTTTTATCCTTCGCTTATTTTAAAAGGATAATCTCCGTCGAAAGGGGGGAGATGTTATGTTATTATATTAATATTGCTAAATGCTAAGCAAGCTTTATGTGAAATAATATATAAGGCACTGTAATGCCATTTTAAGTACAGTTATAATTAGTCAGTCGCTCAGAATCGCTCATATTGTTAAGTCTCGCGCCGAGACGCCATACCTTGTTTTATCCAGAAAATAAAAGTGTGCGTCAGTGAACTTTGCCTTTTTCTAAAAAGTAACCACGGCAAGCCATCCTAACAGTTCGAAAAAAAAAGATCTAATAGCCAAATTTTCAATAGAAAAAAGAAATATATCTATTAGTCAGCACTATTAAAGTGTAACTTGTATTACATCGTCTCAAACTTTTTCGTCTGTGTGTTGCATGTCGCGTGATGGTCGGCCGCGGAATAGGTATAAAGTGAAAGGCGCTCGCCAGAGCAGCCAGGGCCAATATGGCGGCGTCTATAGTCCGCAGCAGCTGACCGTGTAGTGTATAGACTATTATTAGTTAAATGTCTATTGTGTGAAGTTTCACTTTTATCGTGGTTTCATAAAACCACACAATCCTTTTTTTTTTGGTGACCAGAAACTATCGACCGTGCATTTAAATATACTATTGTGTTTATTTTTACTATTAATAAATACTATTATTAACTATTTATTTAATTAACGAAAGAACTGTGGTTGTTGTCCAATAAAAACTCACCCAAATGGGGCGTCTTATAAACGGACGAGTCCTTAGATTCGTCTCTTTTGCCTCGTAGACTGCTGCCAGGCCGCGATGAATTATCGTTATCGGCTTTCTCGCCGATATCTTTCTTAAATCTGTTGTGACAGGAATGTTTTATAAAAATAAAAGAAAACGGTGCGGTCCACGGCCAGGAACAAAAATCCTTAGGCTTTTTCTTCAATTCCAACTGTAGTCCAGTATGTAGATTTAGATTGTTTTCAGAGTGCGGCAAAAGATGGCGCTGTTACATCAACTTGACATTTAAGCGTTAATTATTTTGTCAAACTGAGCGCATAATGTCGCATGTAGAGAGAGAGATAAACGGGCACAACGCTTTTCCCTTACATGACGATTTCTACCATCCAACTCCTACCGCAATCGCCGTTAAGGAACCTCTTTCCAATAAGACAAATTATGTTTTTATTGCATTTAATCCGTTCTCATTATGGAAAATTAATCATGATTAATGCCCAGTTTCTGAGATACTCGGTTAAACAACCAATAGTAATTGACTCAACAAAGTTTTCCATAAGATAAACTGTCAATGCGTTAATGAATACACAATGCGCTGTTTAATAACTATGACGCCCGTAACTAGTTCTTTGATGTTCACTAGATGGCTCTTTTTACAAAGTGGTGTAGTAGTTTTGCCACGCGAAACGTCAAACAAAACTTATCGAATATATAAACAGCCAGAACAGTTTGACAAGTTAAACCGAGAACGCTATTAAACGGATAAACTACAGTTAAAGTACCTCAGAAACCGGGCATGAGTAATATTTATTACCGGGAATATCATTGTAAGGATGAAATAGTAGCTATAAAACTCAACATCAGTTTTCCTTTGTCGTACAAATATATTTTTACAAGTATATAGTATTGTTGATGAATCGATTATATATGTATTTAAATAATTACGTATGTAAGTAATGTAGGAATGGTGAAATTAAATATTATGATAATGACTCACTTATCGGTAGCGACGCTCAATTGATCGGAGTCATAGAGCGCGTCCCATAAAGCAACGAGTGCTCGTAACGCCGGAGGAAGAACGTTCACGACAGATGGTATAGAGCCTGTCGAATAACATTTTATTCTTAGTGATTTTTGATCTATCTATCAATGGTTGCCTATTGACTAGAATGAAAGTGGTAACATATGTAGTAGAAGAAACTATACAGTATGACTGGTTAAATAGCTGCAATACTGAGAGTATGATTACTTGCTTCTCGGTCTAAATCAATAAAAAAAAGGTGCTTAATATTCGACCTTATTATCTCGAGAAACGCAAAACCGATATACACTCAACATCAGGTGATTTACGTAAAAAACGAACTGGTGTAATAAATGAATGACGCCCTGTCGCGTACTCCGGGCCGCGTCCCGCACCGAGACCCGCGCCCCGCGTCCTTTTGTTCAACAGTGCGGTGTTCGCACGATAAGCAGTGACGTAATGTAAAAAACCTTGAAAAGCGCCCCTTAAATTTTGTTCATTGAAGCTAGGTGTGATTTTTTTACATTTAAAAGTATCGTTTCTATATTTTTAAAAGTTTTAGAACAAACTTTAACTAAGGTTCTCGTTGTTGTTTATTAGTATTTGTTTTGATATCAATATTTTATATGTTAAATGTGACCAAGAACTACCCTACGATTGAAGGGCGTTAAACTTTAAACAGTCATCCGGTATATTACAAATGACATTACAATCTTTATTATAAGAGCCAGTGGTAGAGTTGCAAACTTTTTGCCGACAGCATAAGTATCAATAAATAGTGAACATCCATAGGAGTGTTTTATTTTACACATCACAGTATATATTAGGAATAAATTATTTTCGCATACCTTATCTTTATGCAAAAGTATAAAGTATATTTATCAGAAGTAAAGTACGATACGTTATTAGTTATTGTAAGCGTCCCTAGCCAGTGGCTTCACAGCTTAGTTTGTTTATAATAAGCATAACTCATATGTTTCCTCGAAGTTTCTAGAAGCTTTTCAATGCCGCAACAAGAATACCTAGTAAATATCCAATGTGTCACATTCAGTTTTATGTACCAAGTGTACGAATAAGTTAGATCAGGTAAAATGTTAATATAATGCCGAGTTACACAGGTCGGGACAACTCACATAACAAGATCCAATGATATTATAACTAAAAATCTGTAGATACGTTATAAGCGCTTCGACAACCCCTTGTTAAGACTTGGCTAGTTAGCTTATTTTTGACGGTTACTCCGTCAATCCGCCCGTATCTAAGCGACATATAACTATTTCTGTTCCACCACCGATATTGGCAATATGCCATCTTACTTCCACATTTTATCTAAGACGTTACATTATTACTTTACGTATGTGTGCGTTATTGTGGCCCTTGTTTTATCAAAACATCATATAGGTAACGTATCTTTAGTTATAATATCACTGAACAGGATCCACTAACTTTGACGGCTGCAACTGGCTTGTCCCTCCTCTTCCCGTATCGTTGCTTCGATTTCGGACTTTCGCGAGCGGCTCGTACTCGCCTCCTCCCCTGAACGAGTCAAAGCGGCTAGAGTAGATGGATGAATACGTAGATAATGCCCTGCAATAAAAAAAAACTTATTTAAATGTCACCTCAATTATGAATGCTATTGCAAGCACGTATTTAATAAATACAAAGACAAACGATCGACTTAGCGGTGTTGAAAATCTGATTGCAATGAGTGCAAACAAAATATCACTACATATTATAAAACAAAGTCCTCTGCAACGTCCGTCCGTCTGTATGTTCGTGATAAACTCAAAAACTACCTACGGATTTTAAGCTATTACTGATTTCAGCATGAATGTGTCGGGGTATTACTTCCCTCTCATAGAAAATCGACGTAAAGTAAAAAGTGCTTGCGTTTTTACATTTCGTTCGGTCAGTGAGAGCACCGGAGGCGCACTTGCCTTTCCCTCTCCTCCCCGTACCCTCTCTCCCTCCTCCAAACTCAGGGTGGTAACGCACTTGCGGCTTTTCTAGTGTTACAAGTGTCTATGGACGGTGGTGATCACTTAACATCAGGTGACCCAGATGTTTTTTGCCTCCTAACATAATAAAAAAAAAGCGGCTTTCAGCAGTAGATAAAGTCATTGACGAGAAAGGTTTAGGTATATAATCAGTCAAAGTCTTTTCTTATCATTAGGACGGGACAACGTCCGCCGGGCCTGCTAGTATGAAATAAATAATTATAAATAGAAACGTTTATTCTCATATCCGAACTATATTTTATAAATGACTGTCATCGGTTCGTGTCTCAACGCGCGTACAAAGTGACTTAAATATGTTTTACGCATTCCATTACTTTTGTACAAGAAACCATTGAACCATGTAATATGTACTTATATAACACTCATTAAAAATATAACATTAATACAAAAAAAAAACCGCCTCATCAGGTGTTTGCTAATATTTTATTCAAATAAAAATTACCGTATGGTTTCGCACTCCTTTGTTGTTATTTATGCTTTACAAAGTTTATACAATAAATGCAAGAAAAATATCATTTCTTCCATCTCTTTTTTTAACGTTATTAACGACTTTTTTGTAAAGACTTGCGAAGTGAGAACTAATTTGCGTCTAATAAAAAATTTAAAGTACCCGCGTTAGACACTTCCACCGAGTGTCGCTGTGGTCGTGGCGCTGTGACGTCATGAGGTGGGCGAGTCACCACCCTGGCTCCTTGTTTCGGTAGTTGCGGATGGAACTTCAAAAATGCCGCACAAGCAATCGCGTCATGAACAATACCTTAAACCAGAAAAAAACCCGATCAAAACAAGGTACGGAGAGGTTAGAAGTGAATTGATCTACCAATAACTCATTTTGTGGTGACTTCTAGATTTTAAGCAATGAAATTTGAATATCCCGGATAATTATTGATAAAACCCTGTCCGTTAAAACGGTTTCTATAATTATATGAAATTCGATATATTTAATGTTATTATTGTTTATAATAAATACACTATGGTACTCGTCTTTTGAGAATGCCAAACATTTTATTTCTTATTACTTGATAAGAATTTTATAATACTATCTATAGGTTTGAGGATATCTATAGGACACTACTAAAATTGTATTTCTTTAAGCATTTCAGGAGTATAAAAAAATAATACACACGATTTATGGATAATGTCCATCAAACGCGTAAAATTTTAACGTGCATGTTAACCGCGAACTAATAGTAAAGCCCGCAACACATCAAAATGTTATTTATTCCGCCTTCATTGATTTATCTAATTATTATTTTTTTACTAGATTATATCAATAGTTTTAAAACAACAAAAATAATCAAATCAGTCATACCGATTGTGAGTTTTAGCGAGACTCACGAACAGCAATTTATCCTTTGCAATAATATCTTTTGAATATAAATATAATTTTACATAATTTGTATAAGTTATTTATTCAAAGGTGGTTCTTGTAGGTGTAGAGCCAGGCTGAAGCTATAACTGGCTATAATCGACGTGAAGTAACAGTGCTGGCATTGTTGCGTTTCGTTCGGTCAGTGTGAGCGCCGGATACCCAACTTCCCTCCCCCAACCGTCTTTCCCACTCTCCCATCCCCCAAACACAGGTTGGCAACGCTTTTGCGACTCCTCTGATGTTGCAAGTGTCTATGGATGGTGGTGATCACTTAACGTCATGTGACCCACCTGGTCCTTTGCCTCCTAAGAAAAAAAAATGTTTATTCGTCGTATTTAATTCCGTCGCTAGAATTTTTTTGTCGCTTCCAAATGGCTAAAATATGTAAAAATATTACTCAATATATTCACACCTAAAAGTATAACTTCGGACATGCGTAAATAAGCGCACATACATTTTTTTTCTCTCTGAATATCTAATCACAGGCGTACCTTCATGCCACAAGGTGGCTGCGAACACAGCTCGGAGACACTCCGCTTGTGAAGGGCTTATGGCGTGCTTTTTAGGCGCGGTCACCGAGGTCGTCGGCGAAGCACTCTTGCGAGCGCGGGAGAAGCTTGGACTCTGCTCGCTTTGCTTCGTCTCATCGCGAAAACTAGTACTCTCTTCCTGCATATTCAATGTTTACACCGATAAAAATAAACATTGTGTTATAATATAACAGTATGGAATATAACTATATAACCACGAACCTTGATAAAAAAACCAGAAAATGCAGTCTAAAGTTGGATAGTTTTCCGTTACATAAAAATGGCAATATAACAAGCAAACCATAATCTTCAAGAACTTCGTTTTTAACCGGAACAAACAATTGTAAGGCTAAAAGAGCCCGTCAGACTTCGCAACTATATAATAATAATCACAAATACAGTGGTACAACAAAATAATCCCAAGGAGGGTTGATGTCAGGCAGGCGGCCGATCGGAAAATTAAGCCAAATCATATACCACAACATGAGAAACATGTTGTACCGACCCTACTTATGTGGGATAAGGGTAAGAAGAAGAAGAAGAAGAATATAACTAATATGTCACTGCAATAGTTTATACATTCGAATTTCAGAGGGCCATTAACATTAATTTCTTTTTCTTTCTTTTTTCGAACTGACTACGCTATTGACCTAGCAAGGTGTTAACAGCTTCACCGGACTACTACCACAATTTATTTTACTGTGAATATTTGTATTGTGAATTTTGTTTGGTAAATAAGATATACGTGAGGTATATATGAGTCCGTGTTGTGTGCGATTGTGTGAGGTGTGGTTGCGTTAGTTATACGTGTCACAATTTCTTTATTAAATCTCTATGGACTTTATATAGATCAGCTTTAGAAACGATGCTATTTTAAGCTATAATATCTCAACAGTTACAATATATTCGGACACCGTGCCAATTAAAGTAGCTTCGAATTCAGCAACGAGCCAGATTTATGACTTTCAATATAAATCCTAACATTTTGAAATCTAAAATCATGAACGAAAACGTAACGGCAATTACTTGTACTAACAATGACTTATATTTTCAAACAATTTACTTTCTGGGATTATATATAGATTATACCTTATCAAATTATAATGTATTTGTGGTCTTTTGTGTAAAAATTATTAAATTACATTTCTTTATATCAGGATCTAGTTTATCACTAGACAGGAATCATAGAGTTCGTTTAAACTCTTCAACAAATTAAATCAAATTAATAGTATAGACGATCTTAAAACTGTCAGTGCTATCAGTATACCTTCTTTATGCTGATATGGGTACACCAGTAATGAATACGAGTGCCTAAGTTACACCACAGCGTTTCTAAGTGTAATCGCAAATATTCATAAGTGTACAGTATTGTAGTAAGAAATTAAGCACTTTAAAACAACACCGCAAGGATTAAAAGATTTTACAACTGAAATGTCCAATTAATTTTATCAAAAAACTTATAACTATATTTAGTGTTGCACGCTAACTAGCTGATAGCCCTGATCTATTTCGTTATACACTGGTATAATCTAAGTACAATAGTAAATGAGTCGTTACATCAAATTGAGCTAAATCTTTTTATTTATAATGTCATAGCAGGCAAACGAACATGTGGGTCACCTGATGTTAAGTGATCACCACCGTCCATAGACACTAACAACATCAGGGGAGTCGAAAGTGCGTTGCCGGCCTGTGTTTGGGGGAAAGGGAGGGGGCAGGAGGTGGGCCTCCGGCGCTCTCACTGACCGAACGAAACGCAACAATGCGAGCACTGTTTACTTTACGTCGGTTTTCTATGATAGGTTGGTTGTACCCCGGGCGAGCCGACCCATTCATGCTGATACCCAATAATAACTTCAGCGTGGCTCTAACACCTCCAATCTATGCAAATCAATCTTATCTTATCCAATCTTATTTTAGCTTTACTTATAACATGTTTTATTTACGTTTTTCAGTTTTCATACACCGAGAACGAAGTTCAAATTTTGTTGTCCATAAGGTTTTATTTTTATGATCTTCATATTTACCACGTATAAAACTTGATCTTGAAAAATAACGTAAATTATTAGGAACGGCTACAACTGGATTTAGCTCATTTTGAAATTGAACGTATCAATTAGTCCAAACAATACCTTAGAAGCGTCCAAGTACAAATGCATTGGTGATACGAATTCATCGTTGTTGCTGTCGGGTGAGGTTTGCGTTCCCATTTGGGCGAGTTGGCTCACGCTTCTAAATTCCGATTCAGAATCTGGATCTTGGTCTAAATCATTCTATAACAATATACCATATAACAAATTAATAAACTTTGCTCCGGGATGTAATTAATTTGACACTATATCAGTTTAACCCGACGAGGACGTGGAAGGGTCATTTTGACCCCGTAAAAATTTTTAATCGTGTGTAGATTTTTTCCGAGCTATCATATAGTTTTGTTCTTCTCAGTAGCTGTTGCTAAGGTACACCCACGTGTGCGCCCCGCACCACTACTCCCTCGGCCGCCGCATACGACGGTAGTAATACCTACCTGAAGTCGTGTAAGGGTATTTTTGACCCTACCACAAACGCGGCGTAACATTTTTTTAGCGATATTTCAAAAATATTTATTACTTAATATTATACGTTTTTCTGGTGTTTTTGTACAAAATGAATAGCCAGCAGCATAAGGATATGAGCACATACGTATTTTTTACATTTTCAATCTCGATATTTATGCAGGCAAGTAGCCAGATGGGCTACATTTAGCCAGCAACAGGGGCGTAGCTACCGCCGTATTTGCCGTATCAATTATACGGGGCCCCCGGGCCACGGGGGCCCCCAAAGTGTGTAAGGAAAAAGAATAAAAACTTTCTAATTTATTTTATTTTACAAATGACAAAATTCTATAAAGCAATTCCTTTTTTTCCCGCCTTAAGCGTGCGTTCAAAAGTTGGCAACACTCTACATCGTTATGGCGGGCTGCGGGACTTCCCCGTTTTACTTACTATTCGATTTTTATTTGTAAAATGGGTAAATTATGTGATAAATAAATATTTCTTCTCACAATATTTTTTTTCTTTTGTGAAAAATCTTTACCTCCATATAAGGGCCTCAAAAAAATTTTTTATACGGGGCCCCGACAAGGCACGCTACGCCACTGGCCAGCAATAAACTTTTTGACGCCACGTGGCTAGTATCTCATCTGATCTATGAGCATAAGCTTACTTAGAAGTCTGTACAGCGCGTAAGAATAAGAGGCAACTTCCAAGGTTCCAACTATAAATTCTCGCGGTCACTATTAAAATATTTATTCGTCGAATTTGCCTTTCAAAAGGATAAACACTCGTGTCTCATATACAAAGAAAAACAAGATTGTTGTAAGTACTTATGTCTATTCTCCACCACAATGCTGAGATTGCTGAACACAATAACTAATCAAAAACGTCGCATTTTATAAAAACATTCAGCAAATCACTTATGAAGTCTGAGTGAGTAATTTCATGAAATAGTTTATAATTTTGTAGTACTTTGCCAAAATATGTTTAATTATAATATTTTATATATACTAGTCTATACTAATCTATACTAATATTATAAAGAGGTAGAGTTTGTGAATTTGTGACGTTGTAAGGGGTAATCTCAGGAACTACTGGTCCGATTTGGAAAATTCTTTCAGTGTTATATAGCTCATTTATCAGGGAAGGTTATATGCAATATATCATCACGCTAAGACCCATAGGAGCGGAGCAGCAATGAATAATGTTGCAAAATCGAGGTATTTTTTTCCTTTTCAGAGCTTCCGCTGCGTTTTAGCGCAAAATAACCATTCCACGCTTACTTATTACCGCCCAACGAAGTGGGCACGGGTCGGCTAGTAATATTATAAAGAGGTAAAGTTTGTGGCTTTGTGATGTTGTGGCTCTGTAGGGGGTAATCTCAGGAACTACTGGTCCGATTTGAATAATTCTTTCAGTGTTATATAGCTCATTCATCGACAATGGTTATAAGCTATATATCATCACGCTAAGGCCAATAGGAGCGGAACACAGATGAACAATGTTTCAAAATCGAGATGTTTTTTTCTTTTTGATAGCTTCTGCTGCGTGTCAGCTTTAGCCCAGAGTAGTAACTATTACTACACGGACGAAGTCGCGGGCAGGGGCTATTGCTATTATATGCGTGTTTTATTTTATCAAGTTATAGTAATAACATGTAACTAACCTATTACTTAGTTATCTATGGTTAAAAAAATTTTTTTGAGCGTACTGACATACAGGGTTAAAAAGACCCTCGACAACCTCCACGTAACCATTTTCACCGCATCCTCGTCGGGTTAAGGGATAAAGGGTGATGAATACACTTCCTGTGGCAGTTGTATATCGCCAACCACAATTTCGGACCATAACGTATACGGCCATTATATATGGCATCGAAACTATGCACATATCCACAGGTTCTATGATTATTTTTATTGTCTCTTGTTTATTCGTGATAGCTGTCCCAGCGACTCCGTCCGCGTTGAACCGAGTCTCAAAAAACTCTGCCTAATAAAATCATCTAAATGTATAAAGTCAATTTACTTATATACTATTCTCTAGTACTAAAGTCGCGTCGTCATTAAAATTACAATAACTTTTGATAATTGTAACTCGAGGATATGCTTGGGGTTTTATTTATAAATAATTTAAATGTATTTTATTACTTAAACCAACACACCTGCAAAAAAAAATCACAATAACCTAAAAACTACAGACACGGTAGACTTACATTCTTATTATATGTATAGAATAGATATACGGTAAGTCAATCTAGATAAATTATTCTGTATTCCGGTGAAGCTGTTAAGACCTTGCTAGGTCTATAGCGTAGTCAGTTCGAGAAAAAACAAATCAATCTAGATAACTACATATAATTAGATTTAAAATGATGTTGGTGTAGACTGCTAATACTTTTAGTTTTACTGATAGAGTTATAATTCACATTTATCTTAATAGCAAAAAAAAAAACTGGAGAATATAATGATTTATTTGACTATCTGGGCACTGACGATCTACAAAATAATTGATAATTAATTATTACCGTAGAGACTCGAGCCAATTTAATCTGCATGTAAAACAACCTTGTAAACAGTGTAATGTAAATATATAAAAAATGTAAATAATGTAGATATGATGTGAATATTACATAGAATACGATCGACCGATAAAAGTTACTGTTTACACATTTTAGCCTTGACATATTAAGTTATTGTGTAAATCCGTCGTCATAACTACACCCAAATATAATAATGAAAGCCACACCGAAGCCAATATAACCTTCGTAAATATAATAGTAGTTTCCGATATATGAGAAGGCTAAAACAGAAAAAATTGTATTATATACTTCATACATTCGAATATATTGACGCTGCGACCACGATCACTAGTAAGTGTTCGAAACGTCGTGCAGGATGAAAGTAAAATGATTAATTATTTATAACCGACTAGCTTTTGAGGTATTATTGCGAGATATATATTAAGCTTAACAATTATAATATTCGCGAAGCGACGAACGTGGCATATCTCTAACCTCTAAAATAGCCCCAAAGTCACGGAAGTTTTCATTTGAGCGATGTACGCGCGGCGGCCGCCAATCGTTGCTGTTCCCGTTACCGCGGTGGCGTACCCCTCTGCGACACCAAATTCACTTTTAGTTTCAGCCCTCTCTCCGACCTCCCGTGTATTAAATTGTTTAAAAGTCCAAACTTCTCAATTAGTATTTACTTATTCTAACAAAGCTATTCATATAAATTATATTCCAAACAGCATTTACTATCTTACCCCAAAATAAAAAATAAAAAAAATTGTTACGTTTATCAATTATCATGAATAACACAATCCAAACTTATCTATATTAAGCATTACTATAAATGAATACGATCGAGAGAACCGCATTAAAAACTAATGTAATAAAATTTTTAACACTCTAACTCTAATCAAAATAGTGTTTACGATTCGTATTCTGTTAACAAACAAAAAGCACGACTGAAATTAACAAAGTGATTACTTTGGTTGTGGCAGATTGAGTTTGTTGCGGATACTCCTGGCTCGTTTGCTCGGCTCCGAACCGAACATGAACGGGCTCGATGAACCATCGCTCTGGTAAAACGACAATCAAATATGTATTTGCTACACGATTTGCTTTAATTAAACTCTACTGAAGCTGGCACTACGATTAATAAGGTAGTATTACCTTTATAACGTTTTTTTTAAATAGTACATTAATGTGAAAGTACTAAAAATAATATGCAGGAGAGCTACTACAGGTTATAAGCGCCATTAGAATAGGTATTATTTAAAAAAATCAGTTTTGACGTTTCTCGGTAATTAAATGCTAATATCCAATAAACACAAACAAAATTGATAGAAAATTAATTGAAATCGATTTACATAAGCAATATTTTCTTATATTGTACATAACGTGTACTTATGCAGGAAAAAAACAGAGTGGTAGATGTTAACCTAATTTCGTTAAATACTATTATCAATATTAGTATGATAATGACATGGTATCTCTACTGAAACGTAACTATTAACTCACTAAATGTTTAAAATGATCTCCATTTTACAATATGTTCACATGCGTACATTATTTAAGGTTTCTATTTCTCACTGTGAATGTTATATGATGTATTTAAAACATGATACTTAGTTGAACCCGTATGAATAAATTCAACAGCACTCTGTTTGGCGAATATGATGAATATTTTATGATATGTGTACAGTTGATGCACTGCACATATTCATACAAAAAGTATTAGGAAATCCTTACGTACTTAGAAAACTGTAGCTACTACTTAATTTTACTTGAAATCTGAGTTTTATTTTTTTTAATCATTCGACCATCCAGCGTAACACTTATTACATATGTCAAATAACGATTCGGGTTTAACGACATATACTTGAAATACAATAATCGGATTTGTTTGTCCTTTAAGTGTTTAGGAACTGACTTTTAACTTGTAAGGAATTAATTAGCAAGGCCTAACTCTATTATGACCTTGTCTTCGACCAAAAATGTATGCCCATAGTAGTATAAAAAAGCCCATAGCGTCCCGCAAAATAAACATCGAGCCAAAATCACTTCAAAACATTATATTATAATTGTAACAAAAGGCTTTCAATTTTGTAAAAATTATTTTATCTACATTTTGTTATTAAAAGCGAATGAATGAACTGAATGATTATTAACCGAAAACCTGTATCAATGTCATTGCATATTGAATTTATATCATCTTATATTGACGGTTCGAATACTTTTTCGAGTTCGTGGTCGCATCTAAACTTGGTATTAAGATATAAATTGTGTATATACATATTATATACATATCTATATATATCTATATACATACTATGAACTATATATAAAGGGATAAAGATCGTGAGTAGTATGTTTGTAGGAAGTAATGTTTGAAACTATTGATGCAATTTGTATAAAAATTTTTCGATAATAAGAAATTACATTATCTTAGGATATTTTAGGTTATTATTTATCATTATTAAATTGTATATAGTAATTAATGGGAACTAAGTCGCGGGCGATCACTAGTACATTATAATAAGGGATATTACAAACAGTTTCTCACATATCTGTGATAGTTGTATTTCGAACTCTTTTTATATGCCATATCATGCATATGTTCCTACAAACAAGTAAAGTTTTGGCACTAAACAATTAAATTACACAAGAAAACACGAATGCGGTGTGAAATGACTTTATAAAGCAGTTTGACTCACATCGTCCGCTAAATCACAACGCACGGAGAATGGAAATCTTCGGTCATCTGAAACAATTAATATAACCTTAAAATTACATTATTTCAAATAATGCTCTTAATACCGTTTTCTTTCTCATTAAATCAATGTTGTTAAATTAAAGTATTGTATTAATTACTTACTATTTATTATTATATTGATAATACCTATATTTATTTTTAAACTAACGCAAACTCGTACATATTCATTGTCACATTTATTATTATTGAATTAGTATAACGCCTTTCACTAAAACCGAATATTAGACAAATTTTCAATTTTTTAATTTTGTAAATTTTTATTTATTAAAATAGTCCCTGAAAGCACCGATTAACGCAAACATACTATCATCAGAAAGAACAAATAGTCTTCTGGTATTTGAGGACTAAAGAAGAAATAAGATCGACTTCTTAATTACGTATTTTACAAAAGCAAAGCAGTAACAGATAGCAGTATTGCGCATCAACTTCAAGGTAAAGAAATCTTATTATGTACTAGACATAATATAGACTATAATGTGCACTCTTCTCTATAAGACTTATACGTAGCAAAAAAAAAATTGTTTGAAATATACAAGAGAATGCACTCCCCTTGTTTTGGTTAAGAAATGGGAATAATTTAAATTCATCATTTTAAACTAAACTAACGTATCATCATTATTGCTACCGTTTCGCTTATGCGAAATACATAATAAAGTTTGTTAACCTTAACACAACAATAACATTAAAAATAAATTTAAACTAAACAACAATTAATAAAATTACAACGTATTCATTACCATAAGATTTACATCAAATACCTTTATCATTCTTGATTTAAATACTGATCCATCTATATAAGTAGTATACACAATATATATATATAAATATACATATATTTGATTTGCCATCTACACGACCGGCTCAGTGCAATAGTCAAATTAAAAATGCGACATACCATAAAAAAGCATTTTCAAAATAATAAAGCGTTGCAGAACATTTGCCTGAAAAATTAATAGATAGAGGATTATGTATACATATAATGCTGGGAGCGGTAGTAATACACGTCTACTAAGGTTCTGCACCAGTTACACAGATGTAAACGCATATTGATGGCATACCGTCCAGATCATCGTCATCATCATCATCATCATCTTCCTCCTGGGCCCAGGAGGAGTGTATCTCACCTTGAGCATCACTACAGCCACTCGCACCGGCGACGTCCGACTGAAAGTTAACAGAAGAAGCATTATTAGGTTAAGTAAACGTATCTTAATGTAGAATACATATTATACCAAGTGACTGTTTAAAGGGTTCATGGTCACATTTAACATATAAAATAATAATAGCAAAACAAATACTAATAAACAACAAAGAGAACCTTAGTTAAAGTTCGTTTTAAGACTTTTCAAAGATTTTTCAAACGCTCAATGAACGAAAGTGAAGGTGAATCGCGAGGGCACATCCGGGGTTAATAACCTTAACCAGCCTATGTAATTCCCTATAATTTCAGTTATATGCCAGTGGAATTTCCGTCGAAATCGGTTCTGCCGTTTCGAAGATTACTCGGAATAAGCAGAAAAACCGTCAACAATTTTAAAAGTTAGAATCTGTAGTTGTGAATATACTTTTATATTGAGTAAGTCAAAAAATGTTATTTTGATATTTTATACAGACACTTCATCACTTCACATCTGTCTGTGTCTGTCTGTTCGCTATAAACTCAAAAACTACTGAACGGATTTTCATGCGGTTTTCACCAGTAGATAAAGTGATTCATGAGGAAGGTTTACGCATATAATTTGTCAAGGTTTTTTTTTATTATCAGGGCGAGACAACGTCCGCCGGTCCCACTAGTTTTTATTAAATATATAGATATCTAATTGTATATTGTCGAAAATTTGATAATTCTTTGCCAGGGAAAAATTTCAAATGTGTTATTAAAAACATATTAAAGAGAACCTTTATTAAAACCTATATAAAGAGACCTTAGAAATAAAAAATAACAACATATCAATAATTGATCCAATGATAGCTAGGTTAATACTTGATATTCGTTATAACATAGCTATATAACATAGTTATAACATAACTAATTTACAATGAAGATAGATACCTGCGGAGAGCCCAGTTCCACGGGTTCCAGCAGCTCGCGGTCGAGATGACGATGATGCTGCAAGCACCATGCGACACCAGCGCACCCCTCCGCGTACGTCTTCGCAGAGTAATCGCACAAGCGAACCCACGTGCCGTCCTTGTTCACTGCCTAGTCATTACTAACATTATGCAGACAATCCATCGAAAAGATTACCGGATACACAACTCGTCCACGTCGCTACTTACTTTTATATATTATAATCTATAAATAATATTATAAAGCTGGAGGTTTTGTTTGTTTGTTTGGTTGCATGCGCTAATCTCATTAACTACTGGTCTTATTTGAAAAATTCTTTCAGTGCTAGATAGCTCATTTATCGAGGAAGGGTGTTCCGTACTTTTGTTATCTATAATAATCTATATGTTAACACAAATCTTTCTTGATATTACTTTATCGTTTAAAAGTAATGTATCTGTCCGCTAGTTTTCGTGAACGCACCTTTAAAATCTTCGCAAGTGCTGCCCTCTAATGCAACTGAGTTACTTTGAATCTAGCAACATAAAAAACCGCTCCGAGTGATTTGCGTTAATCAACAATTGCAAAACCGGTACCAGATATCTAACAAACCGTTAAAAGAAACCAAGTGCCAATGTAGACTTGTGTCCTATTATTTCAAAATCAGCGATCTAAGCCACGAACCAAGCCGGGGTACCCCGAAGAAGAGGATCTCCTAGTGCGGGTGAGTGGTGGATACATGTCCACCTAAATTCATTTCCTAAACATAGGCTACTATCATCACGTTAAGACCAATAGGAGAGGGACAGTAATGAAGAATGTTCCAAAATAGTTTTTTTTTCTTTTGAGAGATTCCGCTGCACGTTAGCGTTAGCTCAAAGTAACTAATTACACTGTTACAACAAATAAAACAATATGCAAGTTCGTTTAATGTCTAAGAATGTATGTAGTACCGCATATAGAAAAGTTAGTTTTGTAAACTGTAATTTAACACAGGTAAATTTCTTGATGGAAAAGACTCATCTAAATTATTGTAATGTAATTATATATATTATATTATAACGGTACGAATACTATTCAAATATCATTAAAGCAAATTAGTAATGAAATCAATGATTTCATTTAAAAATAGGATATTATAATTTTGGAATTATATTCATTAAAAACAATCTGTATCCGGCATGAGTTTTTGTGACACAGACAGATTTTTCAAAAAGGCCTGTATTCAAACGCAATGTTTAATAAAAAAAAAACCAAAGTAATACGTGAAGAATCCAACTATACTCTATAATACTATACTCTAACCTATTACCTACCTATTATGACCTCTAATCTAAACTATTACTGGTTTCAGCATGAATGGGTCGGCTCGTCCGGGGTAGTACCACCCTCTCACAGAAAACCGACGTGAAGTAGCAGTGCTCGCATTGTTGCGTTTCGTTAGGTCAGTGAGAGCGCCGGAGGCCCACCTCCCCTCCCCTCTCCTCCTCTCCCTCTGCCTCCCCTAATCCCTTCCCTCCAAAGGGTAGCAACGCACTTGCGACCCCTCTGGTGTTGTTAGTGTCTATGGACGGTGGTGATCTCTTAACATCAGGTGACCCACCAGTTCGTTTGCCACTTATGACATTAAAAAAGCTCTATTTACTTCAACCAAACCACAAAAAATAAAAAATGGTTTCTTTATAGACGGATATAATTATATATCCATTATATGTATGTATCTGCGAAGAATAACCTCTTCGACGAAAGCAATATCAGCTCCTGGTGGTATACGGCCCAATTCCTCGGACTGCAAGCTGGGACTGGCTCGAACGCGCAGCCCGGCACTGAAACGAGTTGTGAAACGCCGCATCTTGGGCGGCATTAAAGAATCCATAGATCCACCGGCTTGCACTGCCCGGTCAGCTGCACCCTCACACGTGTTCTCGGCCACTTCGATAGTCAACTCCTATAAAATTTACAAGAAATGGGAAATCATAATTCATCACTACTTATTGTAAAACAAAGTCTTCTGCCGCGTCTGTCTGTCTGTCTATCTGTTAGCGATAAAATCAAAAATAACTAAATGAATTTTCATACACTTTTTACCAGTAGACAAAGTGATTCATGAAGAAGGTTTAGTTAGGTACATAATTTATCAAGGTTTTTTTTTATTATCATGGCGAAACATCGTCCGACGGGTCACGCTACGCTAGTTTATTCTTATTATATTTTTATTTTATTTTTATTTTTGTTTTTCCCAAAATTCATCAGACACATTACATTTATTCAAAATAATGTACTGGCTAATAATTCATTATCCCACGCGAAGGTCATACAGCTCAGTTGAGGAACTCGAAAATGTCTCATGGGAATTAGTTCTATACTGTAGGAATCCGTACACTTTCCTACACTTTATTATTTTGACAAAACAGAATTGTTTTATGGGAAGCTATAATGTAAGCTGTGCATTTTTTTATTGTATTTTTATTTATTTATTTATACTAAAAACAAATACATATAGAGAAAACCAAACAAATTATTTAAAAAATACACACCAATCAATTAAAAAAAATACATACCTGCGGTGAGGGCAGGTCATCAAATGTGCATCTTAAGATGAAAAGGCCAGGTGATCGCGGTACCCAAGAAGCCATGTACGATCCATCAATGAGCGAACGTACAAGTAACCTCTCCGCGGGAATCCTCTCACTGGCAACGGTCGCAGCAGAGCCCGCGCTGGCCTCATTCCAATTCCCACCTTCGTGACGAATTTCTTCGAATGAATAGTTTTGATATGCCTGTAGATAGATCACAATATTTCCCAATTAAAGATCTGACGAAGGTTTTCACAGAGATATTCGGAGGAATAACTACTGGAACATTCTTCCACTTCACATCTAGTCACCAGGCCGTGGCCTACGAATTGACAAAACATTTGTGATGCAATTCCATAGCACGAACGTGAAGTTCAAAACTTGTTAAGAAAATCCTCTACAGAAAATAAATCATTTGAATATAGAGGTATCTAGCTATCTATCACAGTACCTTCATCATAGTAATGGCCTGAAAACGCATACACTCTTTAATGGTCGGTTCATAGCTCACATGTGGGAGACTTTTCCGTGCATCGGTTGACGTAACGCTGATAGGCTGAGGGTTAACTTCCTGCACACGCTGGACTACGACCTGTGGGGAAATTTACAATTAATAATCCATTACAACTTACTTACGAGCAATGGGGCACATCAAAATAATTAAATATTTATGATCTCTCTATAAATAGTAGTTTTCGAATGTAACTAACCGTAACCGTGACTCTTTTATATATACTGTAAGATAATTTTTACACTTTATGGGGTTAGTGTTTGATCACCACCTCATGAGGTGTTATTAAGTGAAGATGAACTAAGGTTGTAGCATGCTAAGCGAGATTGGCTCTTATGTGCAGCTGCCAATATATAGCAATCGATGATTACAGCTGTGGATTTACACTAGGGACTAGTTAGGCTAGATTAGGCACTCGGAACAATGCAGTACCTATTATGACGTGGAGTAAAGGTTTGATGACTTTATATAGGGGATAGTCTAAATCCTATCGATTCTCCAGTTCATTTTAGACTCGTGGATAATCCTTATTATCGTTTCAGTGTAAGTACTTTTACTGTAAGATTTAAACGTGAATAAATTTAGAAATATCTTTTATTTGAAATTGCGACACTCGTACATTTTCTTACAACGAAATCACCCAGATAATGTGAAAAACATCAGTTCTTTATATAAATCATATAAATTACAGGACAATTTATGAATTCGAAAGCAGTAATCTTGAAATACAATCGACACCTTTAGCAACAATTAAAAAATTCCTCACAACAAACATGGAAATACGTGATCGGTTAATTTTTGTTTTGATAATTGCGTTATTAGCAGAATCACTCAGGGTTAAATAGTACGAAAATAAAATTCTTAACTAGCATAGACTATACTCGTATATAAAAACGAACGAAGTTTTTTTTTGTATAACCCGTACCTATTCTTTGGATACAAACTTCGCTTTGGTTATAAACTTCTTTGGATTGCAGTGCTATTTGAAGTGCAAGTTCACTCGAAAAGGCTTTTGAATCAGTATGATGACAATATATATTTTACATTCTTATATAATTGCTATTAATGATTTGGATACTACACTTTCTTACTCTGCAAAACTTCTTTTTGCAGTATTTCTTTTCTATTTCAATAAATCAATGTATTGGAGAATATACTATTATTGTTTTCTTACTGAAAAATATTTTATTCTCGTTCTTAGCCTTCTTACTCAATATTTTATAATGAACTTTAAATCAAATGTATCATATTATATTTCAATTTATGCGTAAAAATATATATTTAGAAATCTTATAATATACTTTTTTGTATTTACAAGCAAGTTTGCTCGCATTAAGTAATTTAGTTTTGCAGTAATTTCTCTAAAAATATAGTTGAACACTAAGTTGTCATTATTTGTAGTAGTAGGAGTTATTTATGTAACAGTAATACAAACCTGTACAAGTTTTATTATTAGGCACAGGATTTGCCCGCAGGAAGACCGAACACTCAAGTTTCTCTGCAAAATTCTATATCACCGTAAGTGTACACTGGTCATTAAGTCATATAATATGATTTCATAAAGAAAACAATAGAAGTTTGCCGTTGTACGCCTATCACGCAAAAACTACGGGATAGATTTCGATAAAACCTATGTATATTTATTTATTATACATGTATCTAAAAAAATATAGTGATATCCACACTTAAGGAGGCGCTCTCAATTTTGGCATCGAGTCCTACTAGACGCGCATAGCTCACGCACACAGGCACGACAAATGATAAGCCGCAGAATTATAGCGCACTTGAAACGACTTTGATACTTAAAAAAAAACAATATTCCTTATTATTGATGTTGTACTTTTTGTTATATTTGATGCTATAGTCCCAAAATAAATTATAGTTTCTCAAGGTCAAACTACGTTAAGAACAGTATACCTAAACCTAAATATGTGTACGTAATAGACAGAAACATCGAATTTGTGCTCAAATATTTAGCCCCCTAGTGCCCGATCTAGGCTGTTTTGCCCAAGGGGACTACGGAGAATCGTTTTTTTTAGTGGAAACCTATTAATTTTAAAAAAACAATCATCAGTATATCATTGTTAAAGGTTCAATGTATCTATAGTTAGTCATTAAGTTTACCAAAGTTCAATAGTTTTGTTGAAATTCTTACCGAAAAACAGTGAAGATGGACCTTTTTGAGAACGCGTCCTTAATGTTGAGTTTTAAGAAACTACGATTATTATAAGCAATAGGCGTTTAGCGAAGTGTCTTCTCTTGGTATGGTGAAATGGGGTGTAGTGAGCATGCGTAGGAAGCGGACAGTTAGTGCCCGCGTGCACTAGGTGCAGTGCGGAATAAAAATCGCACCGGAAAAAAATCCGCAATAGATGGTCCGCGCACTGCGGTAGAATTTCCGGATAGTCTAAGAGCTAGTGAATGTCAGACCTTCGTTAATTTATATTGATATTTATTATTTATATTATTTTTGTAATGCCTCTTGAGAAAACAATATTATTTTCCTTTTTTTTTGCAAATAACACAAATGAATATGTATCCCATAATGATGCTTTATCAAAACTGAATTACATTTATTTTATAAACTGTAATAGTAAAACGTGTAACTCTGGTATAATATATTTACGGAGTAACCGAAAGATACGCAATACCCCACCCTATATGTTAGTTTGGTGAGGGCTTAGAACTGTTGAAATTGTCTGGCTACTGAAGAAACATCATTCAATAGTTACCTAAGTAACGTTAAAACTCAGGTTTGATACTATAACGTAAGTAAAATTACAACTTATTAAAGTTCACAGATTTTTGGCAGAGGTTGGCCCTGATATCATAAGTATTTGTCAATAAATGTCGTGATTGCTAATATTATAAATATAATTACATGTGTTATACATACAATCCTTTGAAAAAAAATTGTCGAAATGGTTGGGCAAAGTGTCAAAATCGGTTACGTAGTTCAAAAAACTAAGGAAACACACAAACAGACAAGACACAACCTCGTTATTATCTAAAACTCGCTGCGACGACATCCCTTCACCGTTGTTCCAGCATGACTGCTATTATTTGCAGTTTCTCACCCGCACCTACCGGAATTAAATCCGGTGCGGAATTCTACTCGCAGTACGCGCGCTTCCATACAATTTCATAAATTGTAAAATTTGCGGAAAAAAGTTATGCGGTGGAAAACCGCAGTGCGCGCGGGCACTAAACCAATGACATTATTTACAAAGAAATTTTGTAACCAAAATATATTTTTGCTTTGATTTTTTTATGTTTTTACTCCGTATATGAAATAGTTACATTATTAAGGTAATCAATAACTCAGACGAAATCGCGGGTATCAATGAGTTAGTAATAACTTTGCAGTACAGTGTACTATATTATATAAAATAACGTACCTCAACCTTAAGGGCAGGTGAGATTACAATATCACCATATTGATCTCTCAGAATAACAGGTATCGTCAGCCTGATCGACGGCCGCGCAGGCATGTTCGGAGCTTTCAGCTCACATTTGGAAGGCTCCACGCGTGGAGTCGGAGCCAACCATCTTGCTAGGCGGCCACCAGCTGTGCTCTCGGCTCCTGCTACGAAGTCAGCCAAAAACTGACGTTCCGTAGAGACACTTCTGTAATGAAATCAAAACGGCTTAGGTTATAAATAAATTTAAAAAATGATATATTTTAAGTAGCTGTCGTCAATCTTTCTAGCCGCTCTGAACATAGCCGAAAGTTTAGGCTTGCGCGTAATGTAGTCAATAGTTTAATACAGAACAATGTTAAGATATTATTATAGGAATCTAGAATGGGCATTTTTTTATCCGTAAGTTTTCTCGATGTTATAAATATAATGTAATACGTATTTATACCAAAATTTGTGTTCTTTTTTTTTTTTTATATAATAGGTGGCAAACGAACAGGTGGGTCACCTGATGTTAAGTGATCACCACCGTCCATGGACACTCACAACCCCAGAGGGGTCGCAAGTGCGTTACTACCCTTTGGGGGGAAGGGCGAAAGGAGGGAGAGGGAGAGGAGTGAGGAGAGGGGAGGGGAGATGGGCCTCCGGCGCTCTCACTGACCGAACGAAACGCAACAATGCGAGCACTGTTACTTCACGTCGGTTTTCTATGAGAGGGTGGTACTACCCCGGACGAGCCGACCCATTCATGCTGAAAGCGGTAATAGCTTCAGCGTGGATCTACCACCACCTACTAAACGTTCAAAGCGGTCAAAAAGCTTTGCGCGAACTGTGTATCTATACAACTAATTATAAATTAGTCATAAATTATTGAAATTAAATGATTATTCTACATTTATATCGTTTATCGTCACATCTTCATTCCCTACTACAAATAGGTGTATAACAGCATCACGTGTTTACATAACTAAGAACACATTTTTATAGAGTACCTACTTATTAATTACAACTTATAATAAATATTTCTTATACAGTAATCGATATTCACATTTTTATTATTGACAATTCTAAAATCAAAATTAAACGGAATTACAACAAGGTAGTTTATCATTCATAGCACGCTTTAATAACACAAAATTAGAATCGACTAAACAATTTAACGCACTTCGCAGAAACCTGTGCACGCGCATTCGAACGTAAATATTTCACTCAATACTAATATAGGGCTATTGTGTAATCAAACCAAGCTCAAATAATCAACAACGTTACAAAGTTTCAAAGAATAGACAAAATATAATTATATTACTTTTTACAAAACTAAAGCTTCAATTATCAGTTTTAACATACTTATCATTACACGTAAAGATAGCACAAAAGTTATTATTATTCACAAGTATTATGTTTCTTTATTGCATTATGTAAAAGTAACAGCTAGTATGGTGACTAATTCATTATTTTTATTACCTTATGCTGTGCTATTTACGTTGTTTGGTATATACATTGACATGACATTATTTTATTCTTTTTATTACTTCGTCCGCGTCGAATAGTCACTTTGGGCTAACGCTAACACACGCAGCGGAAGCTCTCAAAAGAGGAAAATACGATATTGAAACATTCTCCATTGGTGCTCCGCTCCTATTGGTCTATAGCGTGATGATATATAGCCAAACAAACCCTTCAGCTTTATAATATTAGTATGGACTACCTGTACCCGCGACTTCGTCCGTGTGGAACCTAACGTATAAATAAAGTTATCTGAATGTATTACGTATCTACTTTTCACTCGTACTTACGCCGCGTCGTCGTTAAATTAAAATAACTACTGATAAACTGAACCGATTTTAATGAAACAAAGACTAAGTTACTCCCGAGGATATGCTTTATGATTTTCTTGGTGTGGTTTTATTGTGAACCCAGTATATTAGCAATGATGCGTGTTCATACAAAGAGACTAACAGACAGACAGACATTTCTAACCTGCAACAATTTTATTCACGAAAATCTAAAAAGGACGGACACTTATAGATTTACATTTTTATTATATGTATAGAAGATTATATTATTTCTATAAAAGACGGTAACAAGTTGTTTTCCACGTCTAAAGTTTTTGGTAATTTTCTATTTATATAAATTTTATATCTATATCTATGGTAATGGAATAATAAATTCTATATCTATGGTAATTTGGTAAATTTCAATCAAGTGTTAATATTCATGAAAAACGTTACTAGTTGTAATCACTATCAAGCAAAGTTTCTATATGAAGTTCATACATATATAAAATTAGAGACATAATTCCACAAGGTTTATCCTATGCATTAATTGTAGAGAATTCGATTTCGCGTTATAAGTTTGAGTTTTTATATTCACTGATTTTCTTCACTGTCTGTCATCTGATTTTCTTCATTTTTTAAAATTAATCAGCTAGTGACGAACATTAGTTTTATCGATAAAAAAGAGAAATCACTTTTTTTCAAACCTTCAACGAGTTAAATGCTTTAAGTTAAACTCGTTGTTTAAGTCTTTATTAGTCATCATATTTCACGATCCTAACGCCTATAATTTACACTATCTGTCTGTACGTTCTTTGGCAAACAAGCCTCGAAAATATTGAATCAAGTTTCGAAATAATGAATTATGGTCAAAATTCGACTACTGGTTAATATAAATAATATAAAAAGTAAAGTTTCATCGTAATCCAATTTTTTTTGCCGTAAAGAGTCGCAAACATCCATTTATCCTCACAAATTTTCTCGTTTATAATAACAATATAATAAACGCGTTGTACGATATCGTTTCCATACGGACCAAAACAATTACGTAATATTTATTGTTTTTACACTTAACACTTAACAATCATATCAATTTGAAATTGTCCTGTGTCATAGCACAAACATACGTTTGAAAATATAATAAAGACTGAAGTTCGTCTAACACAACAAAATGACTTCAGCCCTCAATGGAATATATGCGTCCCGTCACCGTGGCATCAAATTCGAGATGTATGTAATGAAAAATAACGTCGCCAGTGAAGATCTGACATAAATCCCATTTTAAGTTCTAACTTATAATCGTGTATTATTAATTCGTATGAGTTAACAAAAATAAGACCTCTAAAATTTGAATGATCCCAGAATAAAATCGGATCAAAAGCTTTTAATATTGCCCGTATATTGCTTTATTATTTACTTAAAACTGCTTGGAAAGCTTCATGCTAAAACTTGCTTGCGTAAAAATAATATTTTACATGTCATGTGTATATAGCGATATAGAAAGAGATGGCACAAACTACCTATAATTACCGTATTTAACAAAGTGTGAGTATTAAGATGCGTTGGTACGTAAAATACAAGTTGTTTTAATTTTATTGTAGGTGCACGGTAGGATTGTCGGACATCGCAAAGCGCGCCTGCTACACCATCCTCGCTCCGGCCTCGTTGTACCGAATTCTACATATACGGGCCAAGTATGAGATACGTCGATAACTCGTAACATCGATATACCACTTATAGAAACACCGACATAGTCTCTGCAACGTCATAGAATATAATAAAAGAAAATGCAAGCGTAAAAATATAAATTACTCTTACTTCATTAAAATAGGTAAGGAAATAAGAAATCTATGAAGAAAAGCTACGTAAATAAATGTTTGAATCGAAAGACATATTTTAATGGCAATGCTTTCATTATTATCTTCCTCGAAGTAAATAATATATTACTACCTATTATAAAATAAGGTCCTCTGTCACGTCTGCCTGTCTGTCTGTTCGCGGTAAACTCAAAAATTACTAAACGGATTTTCATGCGGCTTTCACTAGTAGATAAAGTGATTCATAAGGAAGGTTTAGGTTATAATTTGTCAAGGTTTTTTTACCATCAGGGCGGGGCAACGTCTGCTTGACCCGCTAGTTTAAAGATAATTGAGAAGATATATAATAATGTTATTATTGATAGAATGTATTAATATTAGGTTTTAAATTGATATTTCTAGAAGTCGTCTAGTGGTCGAGATTCATCCATAAATAATTGATTTTTCAAGTTTCAATATTAAGAAAATAAAACTAAATAAAATAAAATAATCAGGAAGAAAAATTTACTTGTATGAATAAGAAAACAGTGAACTGTTTTGTCTCTGTTTATTTATTTATTTATAGATTTTAAATTATTGAAGAGAATTCCACCGTCATGATTTATTGATTCGTATTATAATGCATGCTTTTAGCCCTGTAGGCTAAAATAATGGATGATAATATTTCTCTATATTTACAAATTACAGAAATATAAAAAGACTACCGGACGATTGTGATCATGTAAAGTGAAATAATTCCAAGTTAGCCTTATTATTCCAGATAATTATTCTGAGTAATACAGGTGTCAAATTTATACACAGTCATCTAAATAATTGAATTTACGTAATTAACAATTCATTACATAGGAATCACGTTTTAACATTGAAGAACGAAATTGTGGTAAAGAGGATAAAAATTAGTGTTAAACGTACAAATTAAATAGTGGTGGGTATATAATGCAGAATATACACCTAGAAATTTCAATAGGTTTTTTTATATAGCTAAATGACTTATAACTAGTTTACAAAGGGATCTGTAAATTAGTATTGAACTAAGAATACGATATTTCATTTGTCATCTGATGTACAAAATAGAAATACATATTTCAATTAATTTGTGAAATTATCATGTCACGTATTTATCGTTAATTCGCATTTTGGTTAGTGTTCGTTTAAGTGTACGCGCTTGGTAATCCTTCTCAATTGTAGCACACAGATGGTGAGTGAAAAAATTCTTCATATATATTTCTTTTCACATTATCGATATCGACAATAATTGGTGTGTATGTATGTGTAAATTTAAACTGTAACATCACTAATATGTGGCGAGCCGAGATATACAGCACGCGGCGATCTCGGATGCAGACGATGCCGTTGGTTGGTTGGCCCGTCCGTCAGTCTTTGCATGACGGCCAAAGTGCGTGGTGGTCGCGCTCGAGCGCGGCATCATGTCGCGATATATTGCGTTGTTAGTGTTTGTGGCTACCTTAACTCTTACGCGTTCCGATCACAAATACGGCGTGTGTGAATTGCCGTACTGTGTATGCACGCCTGCCGCGCATCCATCCTGGACCATTGTCAACTGCACCGTACCACGCGATAAGGTACCATACGCACTCCTTCACACTAACAAAAGTGAATGTGCACTGAACGATATATATCTTTAGAGAACAACTTGTTGCTTCAAAGGCAGTAATTTAAAACAACGTACCTACTCATAATTATGAACGAATAATAACAGTTAAACGTTGTAAGAATAATAAATTAGTTTCTGTAAATCAAACAAACGATAAATTAATAGTAGGAAACGATAAACTACGGAAGGAACCACATCTTCTAATTCCAAGCACGTCGCAACTTGTCTATGTTAACTTTATAACAAAATTGAGTAAAACGTTTGAGGCGAACAAAAAGAAAAGTAAAGTTTTAATATAGGGTGGCATTTCGAAAATAGCTTGCATCGAATGGCGTTTGTTGCAAGATTGCTTTCATCAGAATTAACAACTCTCCACAGCGCGGTATTACAAAAATATATGATATGAAATATCTTTAAAATTAATATATTACTTTAGCCTTTGTGGGGACGTATAAAAAGGTCAATTTATAGAACTTAACTGAGAATGAAAACATGTTATGGTCACGCGAAGCAATTTTAAACATCATAAACAAAAGAATACTACCTGCCTTCGACCTTTACAGGGTTCCGGATTTGGGTATTAAAATGTTTAAATTGTCATGTTGGAACTGAACGGTACAAGGAAAGTAAATAGGAAATCGTAATGATTCTCAAACAAATATAGGTAAACTTCATACGCGCTGTGCATTATTGATATCATTAGTCAAACACAATCAGTAAATTGGGCAGTCGTCGCCTTTGACGATTATTTCGACGCTATATTATTAAATCGTGTTCCACTTGGGACTATTGACTGACTATATTATGTTAAAAATATCGTACGGCAGACAATTCCGGAGGCGTCGCGTCGGTCATAACATACGTAGCATGCATGGCTACCAAATTAATTATAACACGTTCCACATAAGCGTATCAAAATCACTTCCTTACGATATGTGCCTATTGGTTTATATTACTATTTATTGAAAAGCCCATAATATATTTCTTATATAAGCTAGAATACATTATTCAGATAATCAGTATGTTGTTAAACTAGGCCATAACCATATTTTTCTGCAAATTATTACTGAAATAATGACCGTCTGACATTAACATTTTCTATGTGGCAAGGCAAGTATTTTTATATTTAAAGCTTATTTCTATATTTAAAGTACGTAAATAATCTAGTCTAATAACGCAATCTAGTCTTTCTTTATCAAAATATGTGCCTGTTCCTAAAATGTCATCATAATCGTCTAAATTTCTTTAGAATACTTCCAACTGTTCAAGAGTATCTGAATGACGAACACGGTTTCACATGTATGTATAATATTATTTAAAGTTTATGTCGATGAATTAAGATATTTGTATATTTATTCATTATTTCCAATCACTTTTAGTAACGAACTTAATTTTATAATTTTTCTATTTATTATACACTATTACTATTTTAAACAAATTTATAGATAGTATTGCAAGTGTATTTAAATTCTGTAAATGCGTGCTATAATTACAATATACCTAAGACATATCCGACTAAATTAATATGATTGCTGGGTTTAGCCAGCCTTATACGGGTAACGTTTCAAAACGCACCGGATGAGTTTGTCTTGTCGAGCAAGTGATACGGAAGCATATTGTACAATTATGTAAGTTTTTTTCCTTTGACATCAATTATTATTATGCATTAAGACTTTGCATGCGATAAGAAAAATATAAATTAGATACGTTCAAATTAAACAATTGCGTGGTAGAATGGTGAACCGAACTCTGTCGCTCGACACAATCTCCCTAGCGGCCGTCTATTGTTAATGTCAGCTGGGGCATATGTGAACATGACAAATACATTGACACTCATAAACATTCACACACACTTTCCATATGTTTACACTTACATTTGAATTAGAAGAAATATTCTTAATTTCTTAATTCTAAATATGCTTCTGCGCATGACTTCGTTTACGTAAAAGGAAAACAATATTTTTAAATAATACGAACGTTATAAGGTTATGAAACATTCTTAAAATTTTTCAAATCGCACCAGTATCTTCTGAGATTAACGCGCTGAAGCAAACAAACTCTTCAGCTTTATAATATTATAGTATAGACTAGTATATATTTATGTAAATAACCCAGTCCCACAAAATTGCCTTTTTTGTATGTCATAGCAGGCAAACGAACATGTGGGCCACGTAATGTTAAGGGATCATCACTGTCCATAAAGACTAACACCACCAGGGGAGTCGAAAGTGCGTTGCCAACCTGTGTTTGGGGCATAGGGAGGGAGGGGGAGAAGAGAAGGGTAGGGAAGGGAGGTGGGCCTCCGGCGCTCTCACTGACCGAACGAAACGCAACAAAGCAAGCTTCACGTGGGTTTGCCTTCTTTTATAAAATAATAATTAAAAAATTCTTATTTGTCATGCATTTCTGGTATTGTATTTACCTAAAATAAACATAATTAATATATGCTTACTGACTCTATTGCTCCAGTAATTTTGCTTACAACAAATTTTACTTTTTGCAACAAACAACCCAAAAGACTTAATAGACACCGTATCCTCGTGTAAGTAAATTGAACAAATCGCGATATCTATCCATATCATAAGAATGTAAATCTAACGTGTCTGCACTTTTTAGTTTTTTGTGTAAAAGTTGTTGCAGGTGTCTTGGAATAATTAATAAAATACATTTCAATCCTTTTTAGAAATCTCAGTCGGTCTGTTTGTTTTGAACACGCATCACTGCTAAAGTACTGCGTTCACGACAAAACCTCACCAAGAAAATTATAAAGAACATCCTCGAGTAACATTTAGTCTTGGTTTCATTAAAATCAGTGGACTCTATGAAAAGTTATTGTAATTTAATGACGATGCGACTTAAGTACGAGAGAAAAGTAAATAAGTAAATGTACTTAATACGTTCAGATGAGTTTATTACTCACTGGTTTTTTTACATTGGGTTCCAATCGGACAGAGTCGCGAGCACAGCTAGTGTTGAATAAATGTAATAATTTTATGATCGTTTTGCCGCATTTACATAAGTAAATGCTATAACTAGAGAACTATAAAAATTTTTCTTTCCTGCTGTTTACTATATGTATGATGATATAATTCAGATAAAGTTAATATATAATTGAATAAGATGTACAAAAAAAAAACAATGTAATAGTTAAGAATAAATACTAGACAATAATTGGGGGGACTGATGCTAAACATTGATAACTGCAGAAGATGCGAATAAATAATATACACAGTTGTTGACTATCTGTCACCTTGTATTTTTTAAATTCCTATTGTCTCTTAAATTTAACATAGGCTATAACTAAATTCGAAACTGGAAACTAACCGAAACGTATGCTATAGATAAGTTTTCAATTAACCCACTTCGTTTGCTGTCAGTTGTTTTCGGTTTTGATTGATATCGTTGATTAAAGAGAGATAAATGTAATCAGTGACAATATAACAAAGTTTTAATCAACTTAGGAATTTAGGTGTAAAATTAGTAATCAAATAAATTACATTAAAATTAAATTTTATTAAGCATATTTTACATATACGGCGACTCGCTTCACAAAGTTAGCGGTACGTAGAGTTTTTCTCTTCATTTCTTTTCTCTACAAGATCAAGTACTCTCATTTTGGCAGACGTTCGGAATCATTTGTTAATCCTTTATACTGCACAATACATAATACAGGTACTCATTTTCTCGAACTGACTACGCTATTGACCTAGCAAGGTCTTAACAGCTTCACCGGACTACATACAGGTACTCGTTCTTTACCGTAAATTATAAAATATACTTCCTTGTGTATTGTAAATGAAAGTAAATTGTATTGTAATAACAAGGCTAGGCTTACGAAGCTCCTTTACCATTCTTTCAAAATCCTGTCTTTTGATGGGAATTAAGAGCATTTCTGCATTGTATTTAGGGTTCAATGTACATAAAAAGTGATCGATAAAATAATGCCGCTTATAAAGTTTTTAAAAAGCCATCGACAGATCGAGCTGGAGAAACATCATGTCTGCCCTGTGCCCTGACATTACATTGGGGATATAGGATACGAAGAAGAGATAAAAATTTTAAAGCAATCAATGTTCCGTGATCATGTTTAACATGATATTTTGACATTTACCTCCATTTAATAGACATCCCAAAGGAAATTGGGAGAAAAGGATATTTATTTCATCATTCCCAATGTTTTCTTCATTACTTATCCTAGTCAAAAAATTCATTACCTTTTTGCTCGTAATAGATGAAGAGGTATATGATATGAATAAGTTTCTTCAAAAAGTAATGAATACATTATATAATTTAACCGTTTTTTGTAGTTTCAGAATTCTCTCACTTTTTAGACTATTTATAACACTATAACACTCTTTATATCGATTGTTTGCAATATTGGTCATATACATAATATGATATATAAATTATATAAGTCCAAAATCCCAAACGAAATAAACAAAAGCATCTATAAATAGACTATAAGTTGAAGTCAATTAGCGATACAATAAGATTCCAAATCGGCTTTCGTTTTTTAACGCGAGATCTCTTAGGACACAGCGTGATTTAGTAGCTGCCTTTTTTCGCGATAGACAGATAGACGTTCTCCTCGTCCAGGAGACGCTTCTAAAACCTAAAATGCGTAATCCTAGAATCGCGAATTATAATATAATTAGAAATGATCGTTGCTTAATTTAGGAGACTCAGTTATTATAGCGGGGGACCTCAACTGCGGGAACGTTATCTGGAATAGTCCGAGAACCTCTCGTAACGGGAGGATACTCGACAAACTAGGTAGGGTTCTCGCATTTGACGTTATAGGCCCCCCAGAACCCACCCATTATCAGGATAACTGTCGTCCGTCCGTTTTAGACATAGCTTTGTTAAAAAATATCACGCTTCGGGTACGACTCATACAAGTCGTACACGAACTTGATTCGGACCATCGCCCGGTCGTATGACAGTTAGGTTGGACTCAGACTTCACCCCTCCGTCGGTTAGGGTGGCTGATTACGCGAAACTAGCTCGTTATTTTAAAGAAAATCCTTCGTCTAGCAATTTAGACTGGATTCCGGACGTGTTGGTGTCTAAAGCCGACGCGGATTCGGCTATCGATTCTCTGGTCGACTATCTCCAGACCGCCGTCAGAGAGACCTCGAAAGAGGTACAAGCGGCGAATGATCGCCGTTTTATACTCCCTGATGACGTAGTATCGCGGCGCTCTTATCAGGATTAACTTCTATGCGCCATCGACGAAACCATTCACCGAGTGTGCAAACGGCCTTTTCGATGCGCTTCCTAAGAAAGTCTGACCGCAAGCTGGAAGTGTAAATAACGGTATCATCAGCGTAGCAACCTACCTCGACCCGTTTAGACCGAGGTAGGTCACTGATGAACAGATTGAAAAGCGAGGGCGCGAGTATGGAGCCCTGTGGCACACCTGAGCGTATCGGGTGGGGCAGGGATAGTTCCCCATCCACTCTAAAATGGAAAGTCCTATCAGTGAGAAAATCGTGGATGATATGTATTAACTTATCGGGTACGTGATATTTACATAATTTATGGACGAGCCCTCCATGCCAGACCTTATCGAAGGCTTTGGCGACATCGAAAAAAACTGCAATTGTGCGTTTCGGTTTACGTTTCGGGTCGGCATTAAAATTAGAGAAAATGTACTCCGTGAGGCGGTGTACTTGATTCGTGCAAGAGTGTTCGGCACGAAATCCGAACTGCTCAGGTGGTATTAATTTTAAATCTGTAATCGAGGCCTGGAGGCGGTTCAGAAGGAGCCGCTCGTATAATTTACCTAATGTATCTAACAGGCTAATCGGGCGATAGCTATCGGGAAGCGTAGCTTTTTTGCCGGGCTTGTGTATGCCTATCACTACGGCCTTCTTCCAGGCGGCTACATTAGGTAAATTATACGAGCGGCTCCTTCTGAACCGTCTCCAGGTCTCGATTACAGATTTAAAATTAATACCACCTGAGCAGTTCGGATTTCGTGCCGAACACTCTTGCACGAATCAAGTACACCGCCTCACGGAGTACATTTTCTCTAATTTTAATGCCGACCCGAAACGTAAACCGAAACGCACAATTGCAGTCTTCTTCGATGTGGCCAAAGCCTTCGATAAGGTCTGGCATGGAGGCATGGCTCATCCATAAATTACGTAAATCTCACGTACCCGATAAGTTAATCCATATTATCCACAATTATCTCAATGATAGGACTTTCCGCCTTAGAGTGGATGGGGAACTATCCCGGCCCCACCCGATACGCTCAGGTGTGCCACAGGGCTCCATACTCGCTAGCGGCTTTGTTTCGCACTCTATCTATATGTGACTCGAAATTTAAATGTTTATCTAATGTAACACCGAGATATTTGACCTCGTCGGCCCAAGGTATATCGGTTCCGTATAGCCTGATGGGCTCGAGGTTATTATTACGTCGTAAAGGATCGAAGAGTATCGCGGCGCTCTTATCAGGATTAACTTCTATGCGCCATCGACGAAACCATTCACCGAGTGTGCAAACGGCCTTTTCGATGCGCTTCCTAAGAAAGTCTGACCGCAAGCTGGAAGTGTAAATACAAGCTCACTTTGTATAAGACGTGTATCCATCCCGTGATGACATGTAGCAGTCCCGTTTTTGCGCATATGTCGAAAGATAATTTTCATAAGTTGCAGGTTCTTCAAAACCGTGTTTTACGTAAAGTGACCGGTGCCCCGTGGTACGTCCGGAGAGTTGATCTACATAGGGACCTAGATATGCCTTCTATCTGGGCGTACGTAAAATCACTCACGATTAGTTATTTTGAAAAAGCCGCGAATTATCCCAGTCCGTTAGTGGTATCCGCCGTAAAATACGAACCCGTACCAAACGCTGCGCGTTGTAAAAGACGTCCGCGACATATTTTTACCGACCCTCCCGATGAAATAACGGCAGTGAACGATCAGTACCAGCCTGTATCTCCAAACAGAGCGTGCTCACGCCCACGCCCTCGTAACCACAGATCACGCCGCCGTGGTCTGGGGGTAAATTTCGCTCCCGCACACCAGACTAGGCCCCCTCGGCTGCAGCTCAAGCCTAGGTCCGTTCCCTCGGCGTAGAGCCCTTGAGTACGCTGCTCGCGCGATACAGTGACACAAAATCTTACATTACTGCGACAACATTACACATATCACCTCCACACACGTGCACGCATAAACGCTTACACATGCAGGTGGAAGGGTTTTATTTTTTCCCCTTATCAAACTGAAATAGTTTAGAATATTATCCGATACGAAATATATATAAGGGTTGTTGAGGTATGTATGATTGGTATACATATATGTTTCAACAACTCATATATTTATGAATAGTTAGATTAGCTCAGATAGGTCGCGAATTGCATGTATCAGGCAACAGCCAAAGCCGAGGTGTGCCGCGCACCCTTGAGCTAGTTGTCAAACTAAAATCGGCTGAGTGCCTTAAGCGCTCGCCTTAGTAGTCCGGTGAAGCTGTTAAGACCTTGCTTGGTCAATAGCGTAGTCAGTTCAAAAAAAAAAATCGACCACTCTGATTCGTTTCACTGTTCATTTATTCAAGTAAAATGTATTCAATATGGAATCATATGAGGAAAACGTAGTGGAATAATAAAGGTCGAACTGTTATAAAAAAGAATCCAGTATTTGCGTATTCGGGATACACGGTGAAATGAAAGAACATCGGTTATTTAAATCAGCGATTCTAGAAAAAAGCTACATAGATACAACAGAAGAACTTGTAAGTAGCTAATAAGAATATTGGCTGTCTTTGGTGGAACTTAATAAGTAGTATGGTATTTTTGTTTGAAAAATATAATCTGTCATTATTAATAACAAAATTGCGAGTAAGCAATAAAGTGAATTGAAACAAGTAACAAGGAATCCGAAAATTCGAAATGCCCGTCCCTTCATAGATGGATATAGATTTAAAAAAGATTTGAGTGCATTGATAGGAAATAAAATGAATTTTAATAATATAAATTTATATTATCCGACTTTAAATTCATAAATATAATTCTATATTTTCAGTTGTCGGTTAACTTCGATGTCTTTTAAAGAACACAGTTGTAATATCGTAGTCGGATTTGAAATCACCGATATAATCCAAGTGCCGTTATAAAAACAAAACAAATTGAATGGATCTAGTGAAAAGAAAAATAATCATACGGGTCGGTCGGTGGTCGCTTCGAGAGCACAACATGAAGATATGTGGGCACGGTAAAGATAATCAACGGTATACCACGTTCGCACACTAATATATAACTCTTACGAAGGATATTTAACTGGCGCTTCCTGACATCGTAAAATAACTTTACAGTTGGAATATATTCACAACATTTACGTAAAATATAAAAACTCTCTGTATTCTAGTTGTCTAGAATAATTTAAAGCCACGATACAAAATAAACCAATTACAGTCAGTACGTTCATGTATTGAGAAAGAAATTCACTAAAATCAATCTGTGTATACTTTTATATTTATGTGAACTACATTACTGTGTATTCCCAACTTGGTGGCAGAGGCAACCGGCAGCGATGAACAAAAAAAAAAACGTAATGAGAGATCGTTTCCTGCGTCAAGCGAGGCCTCTGCGACGATGTACTAATACGACGCCATCTATTAAAGATTAAAAAATTTAACGAAATATTGAAACGTAGGTTCAACTAGTTTCCTTATACTTTGCGTTTAAACTATATCGATAACATATTCAGGTGGACAATACATAGATAATCTCATTAATAAGGTAACAAAACAATCAAGTTACGTGTACTGCGTAATCAAAAAAACTCTCGGACCATCATTTTGACATTGTAATAAAAATAAATTAATATACTATTTGAATGAAGAATGACAGTTTTAATATTTCTTGCAAAGCAAAATATTTGTTATATAATATAGGTATACAACGAAACAAAATTATTCATACAGCGATCTCAAAACGCACAAGTTTCGTTGTAACCGTAGACTGACCGCTTGACGTTCGGCATTCGACAAACGTGTGACTATTTTAGAAATACATGCCGACTCATTTATATACGGAGCTCACTGCTGTTATATCGTTTCGAAGCAGTCATATTCGGGGAACATGAGCTAATATTAAATTTTATCAAACGGACTACTTATGTGTTACATCGCAAACGGCATCTGGGCATTTTATTAGAACATGTTATTAGATTCATACGCTTCTTGTTGTTTTATACATATTGTTTGGAACTATAATATATGCAATATACAATTAATACAAAACCAAAAATCGTGAATCGTTGGTTACCTTTATTATTTATGTAAAAAGATTTAAACAAGGACTACAAAATGCAGGTTCCTTTATTCACAAGGATATTATAAGTAAAAAGATGTCGATATGTAGTAAGTGCTCCGATAGTGGCACGTTTGAACTTCGCTAGATAGCAAATCCGATCGAAGTATCGCGTCGTGGCAGTGTTAAGGCAAGCATGTTTCGTACAAATTGTTTGACATGGCATTCTGAGTTATGAGATACTAGCCTTTGTCCGCGTGGAATAGTTACTTTGGGTTAACGTTAACACGCAGCGTAAGCTCAAAAGAGGAAAAAATACCCCGATTCTGAAACATTCCTCAATGGTGCTCAGCTCCTATGGGTCTTAGCGTGATGATATAGCCTTGCCCGATAAATGAGCTATATAACACTGAAAGAAAGATTTTCAAATCGGACCAGTAGTTCCTGAGATTAACCCCTACAACGTCACAAACTTTACCTCTTTATAATATTAGTATAGATTGCACAAACTAACAAGCAAAACTTCTTAAACTTAATGAATCACATATCATTCGTATTACTATTATCAGTATTTTTAAATATTTATAAAAAATAATAAGATATAGTAAATATAAAATATATATAAAAAAATAATAAAATATTACGAAACCAAACAAATGATATATACCCAGCAAAGAATTCCCCGTGTACTTCTTCCGTACACTGTAGTAGTATCGGGGTACTTTACTGAGATCTGAATCCAAGTTTTGGGTGTAGCTAGTATGTTCGCTAGACATAAATCCGATAGAACATGTTTGGAATAAAATGGGAAAACAAACAGAGAAATTCAGCACCAGCTATCCTATGGGAACTTAAAACTGCATTAGTTGAAGAATGGAACCTAGTATCACAAGATTTCATAGATAATGTATTAAAAAGTATGCCTAGACGAATGCAGGCAAATTTGATCTTCATTTTCATCATCAACCAGTGATGTTACTAATTAAATTCAAAACAGAAAATATACGTACATTCCAAAAGAATCGTTCGTATCCACATCTCAAACTTACGGACATGGACGGGTATATATATCACCGTCACCGTTAATTCAATGAAGTATTACAAATCTTAATGGGTGTTTAATTATCGGTTCACTTATACCTATATCATTAAATTACAATGCTTACAAATCTATTTTCAATATAATAACTAAGTAAATGTAAGTAAATATTACATTTAAATTTAATATGATATTTAATAGAAGTGCAGTTTATCTGTGAACAATATTTTCTGCTTATTACACGAATATAAACTGAAGTGTATTTTGTTAAAATTTACATCATAATTAGAAATTGACAAGACTATAAACTGAACTAAGAAAATTATTTTAGAATAAAGTACGAATCAGACAATGAGCAATTGTGGAAGCGCGGCGCGGTGTTACGGGCAGGGCTTATGAGAGCACTCCATTGTCTAAACACAAGGTCAGTGTGCCGGTAAAAACTGTTACACCAATATCATAATGTATGTAGTATGTAATGATGTATAGATAGTACAGATTCTTGGAAAGTTGGAAATGAGTTATTAACTAATTACTTCATTTTAAATTTGCTTATTACTGATGACATCTTTATAAACTTTCACATAGTTAGGATTTCCGTTACATTCATAGTTTATTTTACATTCAATTTTGATATAAATATGAAAGTAAAATAGTAATTACAGAATAGATTTTATACTTCTTTAACTGAATATTACATGTACCTCATCGTCTACACCTTTGTTTTATACATCTCCATTACAAGATAATACAAATAAGAAAGTGTAAAATCACAGTCATAGTATATTCTCGATAACAATCCCATATGTTTCGGTTCTGTGAGTAAAATGACTATTATATTTTTGTTCTGTAGGCTGATTGCGATGAAGTTTTGCTCGTCCTACGGAAGGATGGACAGTTCAGTTTCGAACATTTTTAAGTGCGAAACGAGTTAATACGTTACAACGCAAATCACGCTTATTTGATGAGCAATGAGTATAATGAATAACTCGTTAACTCATTGACCAACTAAGTAAATAGCAGATAAATTCGAACTTTAGAAATATGTCTGTTAGTTACCTAAACTTATGAATACGATATTTCTCAATAATTGTGAATATAGCTGTGACCGTAACTTCATTCGCGTGGAACTTTATGTAAAGAAACGGTGATTAATACAGTTATCTGAATGTATTAAGTTCATTTACTTATATAATTAACTCTTCACTTTATTTAAGTCGCGTCTTTATTAAAATTACAATAACTTTCGATAGACCGAACCGATTTTAATGAAACAAAGACTACATGTAACTCTAGGATATGCGATATGCTTTACTGCTTTGCTTTGTAGTATTTTAGCAGTGATGCATGTCCAAAGAAACAGACAGACAGACATAAAAAAAAAATTAAAATGTATGTTATTACATATTCCTAGACACCTGCAACAATTGTTTTCCAAAATTACATCTTGAACGAGTGTCAATTTATCGTAATATTTCAATGACTTACGGATTTAATAGTGACCTAATGCTATTTTTTTTCTTGACCACGATAATAACAATAAATTTATCGTAGCTTATAAGATATAGGGTATAAACTAGCGTCTTAGGATATTATTCAAATTACACTAGAAAGTCATATTTATCATGATTCCGAATACGAAATAATTGAACATTAGAGAAACATACGTTTTTAATAATATACAATCACGTACATGTTTATAGAAAACAGATAACCTATTTTAAGTACTAGTTCAGACAGCGGAAACTGTTCGCAGCGTATTTATATTAGGTACCGCTTTCATATTCGTTTACGTTTGACAGCGCGAATTGAAATTCCACGCGCCCGGTCTGAGCGTGCACAACATGCGTTTATTTTCTCAATAACAAAAAATGGTTACAAATAAAGTAAATCTCTAAAATTAATTCCAAATTAAAACAGCCTAGTAAACTTTTAAAAAGAAAATTATATGCGGGATACTAATAACTAAATATATGGCATAGATTATCTCATCACTTAAGGGGCCCTCCAAGTATTATTTAAGCACTGAAAGGGGCGGCGGCGGGCTCTTTGATTTGCTAATTTTTGACGATATTAAGGCATGATGGGTCTGATATGTCGCTCTAGTAGCGAACCACTATAAGTTCATTCCTTTATATATTATTATAAGTTCCCTATTACCAGACTTGTTAACTGCCGCCTATGAATCAAAAAAGCAACCAGAACATATTAAAAAAAATTATACTAACATTATATACCTGGAGGATTTGTTTGGTTGGTTGAACGCTTTTTTTTTGGAACTGACTACGCTATTTACCTAGTAAGGTCTTAACAGCTTCACCGGACTAGACAGCTTCACTGGACTGGTTTGTTGGTTGAACGCGCTAATCTCAGAAACTACTTGTCCGATATGAAAAATCTTTCCGTGTTCGATAGCTCATTTGTCGAGAAAGTTTATAGGCTAAAATATCATCGCGCTAAGACCAATAGGAGCGGAGCACCAGTGAAGAATGTTTCAAAATCCGCATTTTTTTTCCTTTTGAGAGCTTCCGCTTCGGCTTAGCGTTAGCATAAAGTAACGAATCCACGCGGGCGAGGTCGCGGGAACAAGATAGTACTTATATAAATGTTTACATAAAAATGGGAGGGAAGAGGAGGTAAGAGTATTGGTTGGGGCCAATAATTACGTGACTCATTTTTGTTACAAAAAATATATAGAATTAGGGAAAGTGGTATCGCGTATATATGTAAAATAAGCATATTTGGGTAAAACTAAAAGTATATCGTTTACAGTAATTTTCCATATACCGGATAACTAGAAATATCAACCATCGATATAATGTAGTTGTATATTTTAATATTAAAAAATCCCATACTAACATGACAACTAGCAAAATAAAATCCAAAGAATACAGTAATGAAGTAACCCAACGTAAATCTAATACCGAGTCCAGGAGAACACTTGTTAAGTTCTCTCATTAGGAGCCCGACTATAAATGCGTTTAGCTCGAATCGGAGTCAACCATTGTTCCAATTGACTTATGCCCTATCCGAGTGAACCGAAAATCTCCGGGCATTGTATTCAACATCCGTCGATTACGTCTTGAAATGAAACGGTTGCAAAATGAAATCAATTTATTACTTTATAATTGATAATGAACGTTTACTGTTTATATTTAAAATAAATAATTAAAAATATTAACTACCTATAATTTTAGGAGTATATAAATAATTCACAGGAAAAGGCTAACAAAATGCCAAGGTGTAATGGAAAGAAGCATGCTGGGGTTAAAAATCAAAGACAGAGTCAGGAACGTAGACACGAGAACTTACAGACATTCTTACCCGGATAGACGTCGAAAAATGGAGATGGGCTGGACATTTGCTACGCCACCCCATTAACAAATGGAGCAAGCAAGTCACCCTCTGGCAACCAAGAGACGGTAAAAGAGGCAGGGCTCGTCAAGTCAGGAGATGGGAAGATTACTTAAAACAGACAGCGGGACCGTTCTGGTTGAGAGTAGCAAGTGACAGGATCCATTGGAAGGAATTGGAGGAAGCCTATGCCAAAAGGCACACCGAACTTAGGGACCTCTTGTAACCCTATGTTTTGGAATAAAAGGCTATTATTATTATTCAATAATTCATATCGTTTCAAATTATATTCTGTAGTTTAGAAAAACGAGCTGAGATGCAACAATAATAATTATTATTAAAAATGCCCACGCTGCGCAGTCTATTAACTCATATTGTGTCTTAGGTAAAAAGAGATGTTTGTTTGATACTGGATACTGATTTATTCTATTCTCATTGTAATGACTTCAACTTATCTTTATATATAAATATCTTCTGTACGTGTGTCACTGTACTCCTTCTAAACGGCTGGACCGATTTTGATAACATTTTGTGTGCGTGTTCCAGTGGATCCGAGAATGGTTTAGATTCACAATTTGACCCGGTAGGTGGCGCTGCGGTTGAATTTAGATATATTTTTTTATTATCAAGGCAGAACAACGTCCGCCTGGCCTGCTTGTTTAAGTACAACTATGGATATCTTTAGAATAATAAAAAAGCAATATTAACAAAGCTTCATGATAGAGTTATGGGTTAATCAAGAGATACACTAGACGTAAGAAATATAGCAAATAACACAAAAATAGTTACGACAGCTTAGCAGTGACAACGCACGAATATTATAAATTCAGTATGTAAGTGTAATTCAACCTATAATATAATAATTCAATAGTCCAAGGGCAAAATATATAATCATGTAGGTGCATGTGAAAGATGTAACATAACTTTCGTCGTCACGAATATGTGTTATAAGGCTATCTAAAGAATATGTAAAATAATTTTTATAATCAAATATTTAAACATAACGAGGAATCTAAATCTTTGATACGGAAAACAGACATTTTACTTGTTACATTGAAGACATGGTCGTTACACATTTTAGTAATCAGAACTGTGAGTCACTCACAGGGAAAAAAATGTCTTTAAACAAAGACTATGGCAACGTTTGAAATGATATTCCTTTGACTAAAACATTAATTCTAGTATTTTACAAATATATTGCAAAATTAATATATAAAGAGAGAATTCGTCGATATATACGCCGTTATGGGAGATAAGATAAAAATAAATATCAAGAACAAGTAGCATTTAAAACGGATCACATAAATTTCTCTGCACCAATCGAAAATTGGTAAACATTGTAGCCGAAAAAGGCGAGACTCGTTGAAGTTGCAAAACAAAAATTCAGCGGCTTGCAAGTGAGTCAGAAGTAAGAACGTAAGACACTGCCACATATTAACTTTATCACAGTTTGGTGAATGAAAAAAATTACATCATAAAGGTGTGGCAACCGAACGCGTTACTGTGATAATTTATTACAAAACCATTATTTTATTTCAGTTTTTATAACTGAAAATCCTAGCTTTATCAGGTAATACATCCGAATTGATAGTATTACAGTAGCGAATAAAAGAATGAATTTTTTAAGAATTATGGCACAGTAATAACGGGTTTAATAGTTTCACCAACTTATTGTTCTTTGCACCCAACTTTATTTTTCTACTAGATGACCCGTGCCCACTTCGTTGGGCGGTAAACGTTTATAAAAAAATACTTTTTGTGAGTTAAATATAAAAGTTAGACATATGCTATCCTTGACTTTTTTGTAGGCCTTATTAAGCTCTACAACTTTTGTCTGGAACTTAATCATGTATCTTTCATCGTTAAGGCAACGTTCGCAAGAAACGTTTTCGTTCGACCGTTTTTTCTCCAACTTACTTTGCAAATCCGACTTCCACAAAAAAGTCTTTTCATTTTTCGGGTTAATATATATTAACCAGAATTAATAGTTAATATGACACTCACAAATAACGTGGCTTACTATTGGTAAAATAATTTTCAAAATCGGTTTAGTAGATCCAGATATTACAACGTCACAAACTCACAAACTTTACCTCTTTATAATATTAGTAAAGGTATACGTACGTATTTTTTTAGTATTTACAAAGTTATACGGGACTGCCTGCAAAATATCTTTTTAAATAATAACAACATTTAATTAAACTTATAATATGAACAATTTTAATATTTTCGAGTAACACTACGCTACTAGTTCAAGTTCGTTTTTATTAAGCTTACTTCTGTTAGTATTTTCGTATATTGCCAAAGGCATGTGTACAAGAATTCTGGTAATATTTAAAAGGCGATTCACTTACGTGTATTTTATATGTGCTATATAGCACATTTTTTATATAATTTATTTCTGTTAATTTCCTAATTAACATCAAGATAATTGTAGCACAATCATGAATTCCAGTGCCAATTATATTTAGGGCATATTGTGTGCACGTGACCTTAAGAATGAAACACTTGAACAAATTTTTATATAACAAAGAAATTATTCAAGTAAGTAAGCTTTGTTCTCCGATAAACCAGCGTACTGTGAATCATGCTTCGGTTATCTACAGTAGTGGGCATAACGACTTGATAACAAGCACACAAATAATAGTTTAGATAAACAGGGTGAAAGACAAATACTTTTGGTGAGTTTCGATTTTTCTATGAAGCGATTATAACAAAACTCAATTTGTATAAATCAATTGTTTTGTGATCTAGTGTTCCATATGTACATACAAACGATTACTTCCTACTTATAACATTTCATTTAAATCCGTTGAGAATTAAATATTTTACAAAATCAAAAAGTAGTATTAATAAACTTTGCAACCTACAAATATCTAAGTGATATGCATTTTCCGTGCAATAAAATCATTAAAATTGATTGAAAATGAAAAACAATTCTTTAGAAAAATCACGATTCTTACACGTTATTCAATTGAGAAATGATATATAATACACTCTCTGTATGCAGTTTCATAAAAACCGTTTTTCTGGACATACAATCAGACAGGCAAAAAAATGTAAAGTCATGTTCCTGATTAGTCATCTTTATAGAATAGACGATTATCGCAAAATTTGAAAAAGAAATTAAACATACAGACGTAAACATAGATTTCATAATATACATGAAACTCTTCGAACATGTGTGTTTATACATTCATATAGGACATACCGTACGTATTGAATTGAATACAACCTTTCTGCGCGTGTCAGTAACAGTATTCACGTTACACATCGGTGCTCACAACGTACATTTCGTAGGATACTATTTTAATCTCAGTGAATTCAAATGATTCTATAAAAACGTATAACATAGTCTTACGTTATCTTTTTCAAACACACAACACTACGAATAAACCGTGTCCGCGCATTCTCTCTCACTCATATCTTACACACAATCGTAATCTTATATACTTTTAGTATATTTCATTACATTTTCTTGAGACATATAGTAGTTTAAACGTTCATTTTAATATTTGTTATATGTATTGGTATAATTGTTTTTTTCTTTCTTTGAAGCAGTCACACTTCTGTACATCTGAAACGTGGGCGTTATTGGCATAGGAACAACAACACAGTTGTAACTAATTCCGTGCGCTCATTGAACTTATGTGTTAATCAGCTAATGATTTAAATTAAATGTATATTATCATTATTAGATATTTTAACATAAACGAAAACGAATCCAGTAATACTACTTCGGTATAAATCTTCCAACTTTCCTAAAATTTAATAATAATTATTGGTGAAACTGCATTATACATACCCATATACTGATTGTTATTTTTCTTTTGCATTACATTACAAACTTAATAAAATTAATATTTTTTAAAAGTTTTAGTTCACTTTCTACACTCTTTTTTGACTAAGGAAATTCGAAAACAAATATTATTCATCTAAGAAGTTTATTGAGAATGCGGATTGACCATATGATACGCATATAATGATTATCCATCCACTTGATTCCAAGACCTCTCTATGTAAGCCGCTGGCAGACACATAGCAGCTTATCCTGAAACGTTTTAAGTATCGACGTACTACTTTGAACTATGAAAGTATTTCAAAATAGAAACCGAATGAAATTAAAAAGGGTCCCATCACGTAGTTTCCCTTCTCGTTAATGTAATTTAATCATCTAACTGTTTCCGTTTTAGGGCCCCACGTTCTTAGGACAACCGGCAGTTTAATATTGAAGTCGAGAATTATCACGTAATATACTTTAGTATGATATAGAGCATGGTGAGAATATTTTCTCTTTGCAAAACCGACCTTCGTAGACCTTATTAAATCTATTATATATTAATAGAAACAAACTGCGTATAGTAAAAACTCAGCAACTAACTGGTTGCCTAATATAATTCAATAAAAATTTATAAAGACACTAGCGGGCAGGGCGGACCTTGTCCTGCCTTGATTAAAATAAAAAAATCTAATATTCAACCGCAGCGTCACCTACCGGCTCTAATTGTGAATCTAAACCATTCTCGGATCCACTGGAACACGCATCAAAATCGGTCCAGCCGCTTAGTAGGAGTTCAGTGACATACACACGCAGAGAAGAAATTTATATATAAAGATTTGCATATTTATCACTTCATCTACTATATTTTTAAAAGCACCACGCTTGTCATATTCTTCTTGTGAAAATGGTGTTGTTATTTTATTAGATCCACGAATTGTATTTGAATTAATTGCAGACTGTTGTTTAATTTTTAACCATAATTTTGTCATTACCACTTAACCCTGAATCATTTTAGCAGTTTTAAACTAATTCTGTATAACTTTATTACTAATGCTTAGACCTTAATGGGGGCTATAAGCTAATAAAGTTTCTTCAAATTGGTTCATCCGCTTCGCAAATTAGTCTGAACAAACAACAGATAATTCAATTTTATTTACGTTAGTTATTAGATGTATAGTTCTTCAAATCGTCCCAGTGTCGAACTATCTCTATTGATATTGCTAATCTCGAATTACTTGGAGTTTGAAAACTTTTGTCCGACGATCATTATTTTAAAATCAGGATCTGAGTTTTTTAATAAATCACGACGTAATGGACGGTAATATAGTATGTGAAACAAATCTATTAACGCAACATAAGTTAGAAAAATGAAATACCATGTTTAAGCGTTCTATTGAGAATCAATAAAAATCGATACAATATATTTTCAAAATAAACCCCTATAAAAGTGGATCAAGTGACGAAAGTCCTAAATTGGAGTTTCGTCGTAATCTTTTTGAACATAAACGCCTATAAAAATTATACTTTCACGATATCTATTTTATCAAACAAAGGCTTGGACTACAAAAGAAAATAATCATAGAACTGTATTCATTTTTACATACATATATTAAGAATGTAAATCTAAAGTGTCTGTACATTTTAGATTTTCGTGAAAAAAAAAATTGTTGCAGGTGTTTAGGAATAAGTAATACATTTCAGTCACTTTTAGAAATGTTTGTCTGTCTGTCTGTCTGCTTGTATGAACACGCATCACTGCTAAACTTGGTTCACGATAAAACCACACAAAGAAAAGCATATCTTCGAGAATAACTTAGTCTTTATTTAATTAAAATCGGTCCATTCTATCAAAAGTTATTGTAATTTTAATGACGATACGGCTTAAATACGAGAGAAACGTAGATAAGTGAATTGACTCAGTAAATTCAGATATATTTATTAATCACTGTTGTTTACATAAGGTTCTACGCGGACGAAGTCGCTGGCACAGCCGGTTGAATATATATTAACATTAGAAAGAATGAAATCATGTATGAAAGTTTGTGCAAAGGTTCGCTTAATATGAACTATTATGAACAAATAGATATTGAATACACAAAACTAATTTCATGTTGACGTAGAGGCTATTGAAGGCCAGTATACCTATATAACGTTATCTATACTATCTATACTAATATTATAAAGAGGTAGAGTTTGTGAGTTTGTGACGTTGTAAGGGGTAATCTCAGGAACTACTGGTCCGATTTGGAAAATTCTTTCAGTGTTATATAGCTCATTTATCAGGGAAGGTTATAGGCTATATTTCATCACGCTAAGACCAATAGGAGCAGAGCAGTAATGAAGAATGTTGCAAAATCGGGGTAATTTTTCCTTTTGAGAGCTTCGAGCGCGTACGAAGTCCCGAGCAGAAGCTATTAACTAATAATATTATCTATACTAATATTATAAATAGGTAAAGTTTGTGAGGTTGTAGGGGGTAATATCTAGGAGTCGGGGAAAAAATGGTCGAATGAAAACGTTTCTTACGAACGCTGCCTTAACGATAAGAGATAGATATACGATTGAGTTCTAGAAAAAGTTGTAACTTGATAATGCCTATTACCGCCTAACAGAGTGGGCACGGGTCGGCTAGTTAATAATAAATTGAATCTAGTACAACTAACCACCACAATAACATAATATTTAAGGAGTAATTATGAGTAATGAATTTATAAGTTAATTGTGACCATTTATGAGTTCCTTTAATCCTTGCTTAATTGTTTTCTAAGTAAATACATTAGTGCAGCAATTTGAAATGAACTACTGTGGTTTTTAGACGAATTAATGTAATAACAGTACTGAATATAAAGATGTTATAATATTATTTCTGAGTAGAACTCGTATATTTTTGTTATTATTGTTTTAATGTACTGCGACAAAGGTGCACGGTACCGTATCTGTAATTAGGAACAGTACAATCCAGAAAAAAAAACGTCAAACAACGAGAGGTCTAGAACCTAACATGATTTTTTGCTGTTCTGTCGCCCTGCAACCATCACGGAATCCTGGATATACACTGGTTTATTCCGAAAGAAAGTTGCCTTGACGGGTTTATCGTTGTTTAGTTAGTGGTAGAGATTTAAGTAGACGTATTTTCAAATTCGTATTTATTCTATTTTAATGTCTTTCATAATGCGTTCCTACAATGTAGTGTTTTACGAGAGCCTACACACAGGGGAAATGATGCCCGTTGGCGTTCGTACATAGCAATCCGTCCGATTTGAAATAGATTCCACTGTGTATGTTAACAAGAATAAAGCAGCATGAACATAAGACATAAGAACGATGTTTCCTCTGCCCGTCCGTAATCTTGTTCGTATAATCTAATTTTATTCGCAATAAGCCGATATGATTAAATATTATAATAAATTTAAGCATGTAAATTGAACGAATAGTCGTTTTCTATGGAAAGTATAACACATACTATATATTACAGTACAATATTATAATAGTACTGTACTTTTATTTTTAACTTTGTTTTTGGCAACCAATCTTTCAGGTCACCACCGCCATTGTCGAGTAGTTAATAGTATTACAAAATTCCATTTTCGGCAACCAATCTTCTAGTAGGCTATTACTGCCATTGTCAAGTGAGCATCGATATTACATGTTTATTGATATAATTTCAAAGAACTAACAAGATGGTGACCTTCTTATTAGAACTTTCCATGGAACTTTTGTGGCATCTCAGAATTCATGGTCCGTGGTATTATTTTCCATTCAATTCACTTATGCACAATAAACAAACTATATTACATAAGACACCACCAATTTTACACAATATAGAGTCAAGTAACACAAGATTATGAATAAAAAATAAAATCCACTACATGACAGACCAAGATCCCGCCAAATACTCCTAGTATTGTACTTGTCACCTTGAAAGTTGACACATCTAAGTGTTTTTATGAAGAAAGTTTTCTTTGATATTCATTTTACTATAAGATACCAATAGATGCAGATAATTTATATTTTGTTATCATTAGATCGACAATTAACGCGGACGAAGTCGTGACCATATGCTAGTAATTATATTTATATTTTTCGTGTAAATAAATATTATGAACTAAAACTAAATTTGAGTTTAAACCAAAACGGGTATGTATTATGAGTATTATGTTATATTCATTTGAATTTGAATACAACATTTTAGGATTTGTGCTCAAGATATAAGTTTATAGTGCTAAATCAAAGTGATTCCAATGCTATGGACGATAATTGTATATCAAAAACGATTTCGGTGAAACGTTAAAGTTCACTGTATTAGAGATAACATGAGAGTTCAACTCAAGCAATTAGTACGTACAATAACAGAACAATATAACAGTTTATTTGTGGCTTTTATTTTTATCGACATAATCGACTTTTATACCAAATTTCGTTAGTACCTTATCCAGTCATTTGAGGGTGATAAATTGACCAACACTGAAAGAAAAATTGAAAACACGTTTTTGCTCATGACTTCGTTTCCTTTAATGTTGTTTTATATATGAGGCATATAGAATCAAAGACAGCTAAGTGCCACAAGTTCTAAAAATGAACTGAGTATGGAGCCATCTAGTCTTATTGGTTGCAAATCACTATTTAATTCCTACAAGAAATAAAATACAGCTAAAGCCTTTTAATTTTCGTTTTAAAATTGATTTTGGGATCAAATATATTTAAGTACAACCAAGTCATCAAATAAGAAGTAAAGTAAGAATAAAATACAGTTAAGGAATTATCGCATTTTTTAATTTCTTGAACTTCTCTTTTAGAGCTGATGGCCATAGGCAGACTAAAATCAATAGCATATGCCACTCCCTAAAATTGAAACTTTGAATATAAGTAAAACTCCAACTCTGAGAATAGATAAACATTATTTTCGTTTCCTGCAAATTTGGTCTCTATGCACTTAGCTGTTTTTGATTTTATATGCCTCATATATAATTAATACTATGTTAAATATATCACAAACCTAAAATACATTTATCTTCACTACAACTACAACTTTCGTGTTACAGAAATTCGACATACTTGAAGACGATCTACCCGAGAGCACAACAGATCTTATTGTCACTGGTGCCGAAGCCGTGATGTTTAGTGCCAACTCCCTAACGCGACTGAAAGATGCTCGACAGATACGTGTATCGGGAACGGGAATCCTGCTTATGTCGAAGTTCACCGCTGTCAACCTGAATGTCGTAAGCGTTTATCTGGAGATAGCCGACACCCAACTCGTACGCATCGAAGAAAGGACTTTTAGCAACATAAAAGGTAAGTTTTCGAAAATATTATTGAATTATGCGATTGTTTACGGTAGTTGCAAAATGCGACCTACATTTAGCTGCGCCACATTACTTGCTCAATATAAACTTTGTTTATTAAATCTCGATTTTCGCTCAAACTATGTATTGGGCCGAAAGGTAAGGCTGTGCGCCGATATATTTTTTTTTTGTTTTTATTGTACCTTTGCAAAGTGACTGTACTGTGCCTGATGGTAAGCACAGTACAATCCAAAAACAAACGGCGACCACCGAGAGACATACTATCCATCGCCAGTCGCCGCTGTCATGTCGGCCTGCGTAAGTATCTCTTCACGTTGCGCTTGAAGGGCCCCATGTCATAGGAAGGAGGAAACACACTGGCCGGGAGATTGTTCCACAGCTTCACGGTACGGCAAAGATAAGATGTTGCGAACCTTTTAGTTCGTGCCCAGATAGGATTTACCGTAAAACTGTGGCTCCGAAGACCTGCACGTGTGGTGCGGTTATGAAAAGGAGAGGTTGATCCCTTGAATAACTCTTCAGAACAATCGCCATGATATAGACGGTAGAACACGCTCAGTGAGGCAATGTCTCTGCGCAACTGAAGCGGCTCTATGAACTCTGTAATGTCTGCATCATTAGGTGTATAGTAAAATTATTCAAAATGACACTGCTATAGGTATAATATTTTTGATAAATTCAGACAGTTGACATTTTCTTATAAAGTATATTTCATTATCTATGTCGTCAATAAACAATTAGTATCAGTTTATAGGGAAAAATAATCATAAATAACATACATTAAACATACTTAAAGAAAAGAAATGTCTTTTGAATGTGCAAGAGCTGAATTAAAAAGGTATTATGTTCAAAATATTGCTTAAAAGGTACAAAATGTTTTATATAAATTCGTTTTTTTTTTCTTAGATAATTGACAACACTAGTATCTCTATTTTGTAATTACGGACGTTTTTAATACAAAAAATCATATATTTAATAATAATTACGATTACTTATGTTTTCTTTATTCTGTATCAGTAACATTTTGCTATCTTATATGCTACCAATGATGTGCTTCCAAAGTTTAAATAATGTATAGAATAATATTTAACTAACTCATAACGAAATACGCTAAAAAATATATATCAATTAGTGTGGATATTACAGATTTATTTAAATAGATTTTAGTTCCAATTTAATCCGATTATGAAAAAATTAATATAGGAGTATTAATCACGACAAAACTAAACATAAGATCAATTGTTTTTATTCATATTTCACATTACAACGTATATAAAAATACGGTAGATAAAATATTTCGTTGTTGTATTGAAATTATTGTGATAACATTAGGTATCAACTAATAAAATATCTGATAAGTCTCGGCATACGACACGATGTAATGTGGTCATTGGTAGAATCAGTTCATCAACCCAACACATGCGGTATTGAAGCATTGTTGCCCAGACAATGACGCGTTTATTCATCAACGCTTTAACTGGCACGACTGTTAAGCGGCAATGTACGTATGAACCCGTGTAGATATGAACCAGTTATTGTTTAGCAGACGGCGGCTAGTTTGTCCACGAGGCCATACGAACCGCGAGCTGCCGGATGAGCTCGATTATCAGGTCATTCGTCCAATTTTCATAGATGGAGCGCATACATCACTTTATTCACGCTGTCGTGTTCACGTAGTAACCTGTATTTAGATCAACATTACTTAATTCTCATTAAATCGTGAAAAGAAATAAAGAGATACCAAATCGTTCTTAAAAATTAATAAACAGTATAAAGAAAATTAACGAAGAAGATGCACTGAACGAGCATAATAACTTTACATCCTGGATATACTGGGGTATAGTATTTTGAATATTGTTTTAATGTGATCTTATTATAATGCTATATTAGAAGCAACAGGTATAGAGACGTAAGTAAACTGGTTTAGATGATTAAAAATTGACATGAAGAATGCTAAATCTGAACACAATACAAACATGTGAACATGTACACAATAAGAGAAAGTGTTTGATAGTATTCAAACAAAGAAAAATTAAAATACATAAAACATTTATTGTTCGAGTTGAGGGCAAAGAATACAAAAGAATAGAATTATTATTAGTTAAGAGTAGCGAAAAATATTAGTAAATTCGAAAGCGGAATCAGCGTCAGCATCTTCACCGGACTAATTCAACCTCAGCGTAAAGTTTAGCGTAAAGCGTTCAATATTGGCAATACGTCGTTATTGAATTACTGTAGTATTTATTTCCCTCGAGAAAGGTAATTTCTATGGAGTAACATAATATTCACAGAACGGTATTGTTTATTTTGAGTAGAATAACTTAAAACGTAATAAAATAGTTAAGTAGAAACAATACTTGCTCACATGCCAAACGATTTTTAGTTAGACTAACAAAATTAACGACAGCAAAAAAAAAGGTGCGGTCCATGAGACTGCAGAAAAACAAAACTTAAAAAAAAAAGCGACGTTAATAATTTATTTACGCAGTCTGATTTTAAAAATTCTTTTATGGGTCACTTACGAAAATCTTATGTATTCCAAAAATATTTTATACAATATTAAGTTTATTATTATTTTTTTATATCATAGGAGACAAACGAACAGGTGAGTCACCTGATGTTTAGTGATAACCACTGTCCATAGATACTTGCAATACCAAGGGAGTCACAAGCGCGTTGCCAGCCTGTGCCCCCCCCCCCCACAGGGGTTGGAAGAGGAAAGTGGAAGGGGAACAAATTATTACTAAACAGCATTTTTTCACCTTAACATTTATATTTAAATCGATATAATGGTCATGTTACTTCTAATTTCATATTATACTTCTTAATTATCAAAAATTCGAGACATTTAGTTTAAACAAAGTACAAAAAGTCAAGTTTGTAAGTTTAAAAATTACAGAACCTGGTATATTAAAAGGCACTATCATAACTTTTGCATAAAAAGACAGTTACATTGCATCTATATTACTGCATTCGTCGTATTTTATGGTTGATTTATTGACAACATCAATTTTATATCTATATATAAATATCCATCTCGTATTAAGAGGTTTTTATTTCTTTATTAGCTGTGTAATAAAACCTTATATACCCCTAAATTAAAAAAAAAAAATAGTGACCAATAAAAGACCAAGACTACATGTTACTCAAGGATATGCTTTATGACTTCTTCGTGAACGCACTTTAGCAGTGATGTGTTGATACAAACAGACAGATAGACGTTTCTAAAATTTATTTAAATGTATTTTATTGCTTATTCCAAGACACCAGCAACTTTTTTTTTTCACAGAGTTCCAAAAAGTATAGACTCGTTAGATTTACATTCTTGTTATAAGTTATAGATTATATGTATAGATAGAAGATAATTCAAAACGACAATCCTTTCCTAATATACTCTCGTTTACACGTTTAAATTTCTTTAAGAATCTTTGTGACTTTATATGATGTATTCGGTGAAAAACCACGTGCTTGTAATTAATTCTCTTTAAAACTCATTACATTCGTGACGTCATACGAGAGTTTGGGTTTTGGTAAACAATAATGTACCAGGATCAAAACTATAATTATTATAATATATTTTTACACAAAAGAAAAATATATGCCGTCGAAATGAATACAAATGATTTCAATAGCTAATATAAATCAAATTTCTCCCTATATATTTTAATTAATATGATTTGAACTAAATAGACGTTATTATATAGTCGACAAATCGACTGTTATTTAATTATGTTTTCATACAAATGGGACACGTGTTTCGTAACAAGATATAACCAAAATAATCATGTCGATCTCGCACATCAGATACCAGTCATTGAAATCGGACACGGTAATAGTCACAAATTTTAACTGAAATTACACGAGTAGTAATAAAAAAAAATGTTATATTACTTCTTCGAGTAGCTAAGACATGTATATGTATGTACTTATTCAACATAAACCTTCACCTACTTAAATATCAAATAATAATACCACTATAAGCGCTTTTAAACCGGCTTTCTGTCTGTTAACGTGTAATATCGTGTTTTAAATAAGTTATGCCGTCGCGTCAGTAATATATCCGATATGTTTATATTGATGAAAAAAGACCAATTTTAATTAGTTTTCTACGCACCGTGACTTGCATAAGGTACTAGCTGAAAATCAGCGCTTAGTGTTTCTCATAACGCTAGCATATGCTGAGCTGGACACCATTTCATAATGCACAGTTATGCATATTTTTGTCCATTCTTGTATACTTGTATTTTATGTTGTGCTTTATGAATAAAATATTTCTTTCTTTCTTTCAATTTCATTTCATCATACACTTTTCATATTGTCAATGTTCACGAGGATCAATCAGTACATTAAGTCACTAAGTGTATCGAATGGCATCGAAAAATAGAGAACATCATTCAGTCCAGACCGCAAGAGTGCTTAGATAAAATATTATTAAAAAAAGTGCCAATAGCTAATTTTTTTTTTTTTATTGTATATTATGACCTAAGTACTACTTTTGTACAATTGTAGATAAATAACTTTGTTAGTAAAGTTGACTTGTAACTTTATACCCACTTTTTAATACGGAATTACAATACTAATGAAATACAGAATCCAATAATAGCACCACTTAGTGAATATGGAATTGAAATCATATGATACAATGCGTTTCGTCAACATATGGACTGTACTCTTAACTGTGAGGTTTGTGACGCATGATTCACACCAGACTCACAAAAAACATTAAAGAAACTTGTTTCGTATTCTATGCTCATGCATCGACTACTGGTTTTTGTGTAAACCATTTTGTTTGTCAACTCTAATGGGGTTTGATGTACCTTACATAATATTTAATACTTACTTATACTTGTTGAACAAATAAAGCAATTTATAAATAATACAAGTTCATTAAGGGATATACTTCATAGCAGTACATCAGGAATAATTGTTATATTACTAAAACATCAACATTTTATTCGTTCCAAACAGCTTACATTAATTAGTGGTTTGCAAAACAAATTGCCTTTAATACTGAAGAAATTCCGCGATCCTTTGGATAAATCACGTCCTATCTTTTATCTATACAACATAAGGTAGCTTTTACTTTGCTTACGTAATAATGTTCGAGTGGTTATTTGACTGCGGAATTACATTTGTGTACGTGACACATTTATTATGTGACAATACTCTATGATATGAACAAATTAAAGAATATTTAAATACATTATATTTGAGATTATTATCATACGTAGTAGTGTTGAGTTTTACAATAAGATTCTAAAGTAATTCATTTATCGATGCATCATACATTTAAAGATGATATAAAACGGGTTTTACAGAGTAAATCGTACTACAGAATAATAATAGAGACGTTTTCAAAATCGATGACGGTATTATCGAGGTTCATGACGCCTTTATCATAGCCCAAACGGATAAATGAATACAGTAAATATATAAAATTTTGATTTGACTTAGTAAATGTGCAAACAAAGTTGTATTGTCTAATTTCACATTTCATTCGTCTCACTTAAATTAACATTGTGACATTTTATCAACGTTTTAATGATAAAGGTTTGGAAATTGTATGAAAGGTTTATTTCACTATTATTTTTTTCTAAATTCTCTAAATAGTAATAATATTACCAACTCCTTTAATCTTCTTTATATATAAATTACTTCTGTACGTGTGTATGTCACTGAACTCCTCCTAAACGGCTGGACCGATTTTGATGACATTTTGTGTGCGTGTTCCAGTGGATCCGAGAATGGTTTAGATTCAATTGGACCCGATAGGTGGCGCTGCGGTTGACTTTTAGATTTTTTTTTTATTGTCAAGGCAGGACCACTAGTATTAATATATCGAACAAAGCACGTATCAATGCATCACTAGCTATTTTCGGATTTGAACATATTCCAGCAATAACGATCCTATCAAATCATGTAACCAGCGAATTGAAATCTAAAGAGTTTTTATGATATATAAAAAGCTATAAAATTATTATTTATATCTTCGTATTTTGAAAAGTCTTTCGCACTCTACGAACATTTGCATGTACATAATAACATATCAGTAATTGTTCGTGCATCCCATTCGATACACTTCATGTATACGAATACACGATCAGCAATAGACTCACCCACACCCGCATTTTACACATACGACGTATGTTGAGCAACTGGTCAATGGCCTGCTACCAAAATCTAGCTAAAATAAATTTATAAATAAAACGGATTTTATCTTGCGCTTTGTTCATGGACGTTAATTACTATATGGCGTTTTTAAATAAAGTTTCATTATGCCGATATTGTTTTTGTTTGTTAATTTTCCAAAATATACTTGGATTCCATTTTTTACCGCGGTTATATTTTGTGTACCATACATTCGTACTATTAATGCCCTATAATCGTAATATTCACGCAATAAGTAAATTAAATAATAATCAAATGTAAATACACATTATATTTTAATATACATAATTGGCGTAGCTCCTGCAAATATCTAATAATATTATTTTTATTCGTACTTCATTTCATCGTACACGTGAATAGATAAGGAATGGAATATAGGGCAGAAATTTCACAGTTCCTTTACGACCAGATAGTATATGGGTATATAGACAATATATAGGACCTGACAGTGTATTATAGGCTTTGTAGTTCTATTGAAAACTTACAAAAAAATGCATATAAAGTTGGAAAATATATCTGCTTATTCCACAGAACAAACTTTATGGATCAAACTAAGGTCGAGTTACAATAATTATTATAGAAAATCTTAAAATGTATATACGTTCTTACAGCCTAGACCCTATGGAGAAAAGTACTTTCTAAACGTGTCTTTCCATGTAGTGACTTGTATTATTTATTTATACTTATTGCTTTCTAATCGTAGTCCCTAGAATTACATATATCCTATATATATTCAACGCCATTCCAAACCTTTGAAGAACATGAAAATATTCTTATTTGATTCTACTTGTTTAAAGATAATGCACTTTATTCATGAAATGCAGTGTTATGACGCCGATGCTTCTTTTTAACATATGTTTGATATAATGACGTTCGTTCGTAACATACGAGGGTTTATCACTCACGTGTCCTAGAAATTAATGTTGTTGTATAATTCAGCTACATTCGAAAACGCCATCACAATTGAATCATGTAAATATTTGTATTCAGTTTTGTTACGCATATATAAAAAATTACTTCAGTTTCGATATTATTTGCTACTTGCTATTTATTATAAAAATATTATTGACAAATTATATACCAAAACCTTTCTTACGAATCACTTTATCTACTGATGAAGACCACATGAAAATCCGTTCAGTAGTTTTATTGATGGTCAGTACTATTGATTGTCAATAAAAACTCATTACCAAATTTCATTACTATTATATTTTTAAGTGTGTTACGATTTAATAATTTTATATTTATTACTTCGTTAATAAGTTTTTCTTAGTAGTAAGTAAGTTCACCTACAACTTTATAATTTCTTCTTAATTTTTAACACTTAGTTAATATGTCGGTATTATTTTATACAATGAAATATGAGAAGTGCTACTGTGTGTAAAACAACGCTGTATCAATTACGGCCTCAAATCCAAAAAAAGATATTTCTAAGAAATCTTAAATATTTGTTCAGGAATACATGATGATAGTCATCAATAAAAATTAGATTAGAGTATTTCGTCAAATTATATATCATTACATAGTATAAAACAACTTTCAAGCGGTTTGAATAAAGTGGATAAAGTGATTCATGAGGAACGTTTTGGTATATAATTTGTCAAGGATTTTCTTTTATAATCAGCGCGAGACAACGTCTGCCGGGCCCGCTAGTAAAATAATAAGATTTAAATACAAATTGAATATATTTTTATAGTTTGAATTATTATCATGCAAACGGCAGTTACCTCGGTCTCCGTTACACTTGATGACTAACGTTAAACTATTTCTGTGTTCTCGCCGTGCAGGCAAGGATAATATGCAAGTATGCGCTTGCCGATATGCAACTAGTTTAAAACGTACATTAAATGCAATGTATTTAATTACCGATCTGTGTTTAAGAATAAATAGTATTAATATAAAGTTATGTCGGATCCTTTATTGCGCGGCAACATCGTATCCAGTTCAGACTAAATCGTGAACGTATTGAACCGGAATCAGAAACATACATATAAAATAATGTAAATCTAATGTACTTATTCGGTTTACGTGAAAAAATTAGTTGCCGGTGTCTAGGAATAGGTAATAAAATACATTTCAATCGTTTTTAGCAATGTCTGTCTGTCCGTATGTATAAACACGCATCACTGCTAAAGTATTGGGTTGATAATAAAATCATAAAGCATACCATCGAGAATAACTTAGTCTTGGTTTCATTAAAATCGGTTCACTCTATCCAAAATTATTGCAATTTGAGTGACAGCTCAAGTACGAAAGAACAGTAGTAATTTATGTATACAAATATTATAAAGCTGGAGGGTTTGTTTGTTTGGTGGAACGCGCTAATATCCGAAACTACTGGTTCGATTTCAAACATTCTTTCAGTGTTAGATAGCTCATTTACCGAGGAAGGCTATAGGCTATATATCATCACGCAAAGACCAATAGGTGCACTAATGAAGAATGTTTCAAAATGGTATTTTTTCTTCTGAGAGCTTTCGCTGCGTGTTAGCGTTTGTCCAAAGTAACTATTCCACGCGAACGAAGTCGCGGGCAGAAGTTAGTACGTTAAATATAATCTTACCATAGGTTCCATCAGTTAGGATATATAAGGTTATTTAACTTTTGCTAAGGTAAGGTTTATAGAGCGAAATAACAACAGCGGCTGCCGAACGACCGTTAAATATTAAAACAGACCTTTTCCTTATTCCGTATTTAGAATATCTAATTTTAATAACGTTCAAAATAAATGTAAATTATACCTACTGTTAGGTAATTCGTTATTGTGTATCTAATACAATTTGTATAAATGATATAAAAATTAAATAAATTTTCGTTGTTCGTATCATAATGACCAACGAGAATTGTCCTCCTTTACACGGCTGTTGGTTGTCGCTTTTTTAATAACAGCTCAGCAAAGTGTCGGTACTCTATGTACCTAATGGTAAATATAGAACAATCCTAGAACAACAGCGACCAACCAGAGATCGGCAAAGTTCCACCGGTTGTCGACGTCATTCGGGTTAACAAGCCTGCTAGGTTTACATATAGACTGATCCCGAAATGCAACAAACTAAGAGAATGTTACTGTGAGTTATTAACATCCTATACACGATAGTCACGATATAATCAAGTACAAAACTTTACCATCTAGCTTGATACATCGATATATCGTTGATGGCGGTACGCGACCCGTCTAATTGTCTACTACAGCGAATGTTACACACAGTCAGTGTACATACAACCTTCACCAAACTTTTAGACCGCTCTGAATATAGTAGCGCAAAACACAAATGTAGGTATAAATAAGAATATAATATATAAAAATATATATACTAAATATATATCTATAATATCGACAGTATTTAAGGATTAATAAATGAGAATCTTAGATTCCTATTACAATATTTTAAAACTCTGGATTATATTATTCGCAAGTATCGGTATGTTATTGATAAAAGATAAACATCACTATTTTAATTTCATTTAGTTTAAGTAAATAAAGGAACTATATGCGCAATAATTTAATGTCATCATTACAAACTCGACCTAAACGTTTTTAGTTTTCAGTACATTAAAGTAACCTTTGTGACTTCAAATGTGTTTGAGATATTATTATATGAAAAATTTTATTACTTATTTCTTATTATTCTGAATGTTTAATTCTAAGTAAGGTTTTAGGTAGGGCAGGGTAGCTATTACAATAGCTGGCGATATTTATTTACCGACGTATTAATAATGAATGATTATTTTAATTATGTAACCTAACGTAAGAAAATATATATTGAAAACAATTTCGAATAACATATTTACGAATTCAAAAATATCATATAGATAGATAAATCGAATAAGCAGGTTAGGAGAAAATCCGAATACTGCTTATTTTTTCGGCAGATACTTTTGTTTACAGGTGTTTATGTATTTGGGTAATCGCTGTAACTATATGTAATAAATAACACTAATTTGTATAGTTTCTAATATATAAACAATTTTATTGCATTTAAATAAATATTTGTATGTTTAAACGTACCCAAGATTCAGCGAGTAAGAAAAAAAGGTAAGAAAAAAATGAGTAAGCTGACTGATTCGTATTCTGCGTTAAATGCATAACCTGCACTATGCAGAAACTGGTTATATGCAATAATAACTCTGGTTATAGTAATATTTAACACTTAACATTTATGTAAACGATGCACAAAAACTTATTTCAAGTTGATAGCAACTACCATACAATACTTTCATCAAATTGTCTTCTTTCACCGGAATCTCGAGCTCATACATTTTAAAGTTACGTTTGACACAGTGTCCAAATACAACGCTCGGCTTTCACGTGAAGCATATGAATTCAACAGCTAATTATAAATTAAAACCAATGGCAATTAACGACGAACAGAAAAACAATAGGCGTCGGAATTAAAAGTTTTAATTTTTCGTTACAATTTATATTGGTGGACACCGTAGAGAGCGTCTGTCCGCGGTTTCTTATCTAAAAATACACTATTTCCCCGACTCGGTATTCGTTCAACAGGATAGTGACTCACGGGACAAGAAGGCCCAGCACAATACCTTGTATAATTTCAAATGAAATGCGCATATTAGTCCGTACAATGCGAATACCTATATCGTCTATTAAAGTATACAACGTTAATTATTAAATTATTATGTAATACCTATAAATAAATAAATAGAATAATAGAAATATTTTAAACCCAAAACCTATCCCCAAATGTTCTCTGATTATTAAGAACAACGGGTTCTAATTTTATAGAAAGAATGATTCACGGTTTCCGAAACGAGGTCGTTGTTCTTAAAACAGTCAGCTACTACATGTCACAAGTCGAAGGAACCAGTTTGTTTTCGTCGAAAGAAATCTCTCTATAGATGTATTTTTTTGACAATTCCAGGTCCGTTATCGGTGTCAATAAAGAACTGCGACTTTGTATCGATAGAGGGTGAGGCTTTCTCTTGGCTTCTGACAATGAGTATCAGTAACGTGCACAAAATGGAGCTTGGCAAAGGATCTTTCATGCTGGATCCGACCGCAGCTAATGTCGGTGCACACGGTCCTGGGATGTCGGTTAGTATGATTTTATTTTCTAAACGCATTGCGATTTGACATGAAAAGAGCTTGCAATTGCGAAATTGTAATTTCTTTTTAGGGTATAATATTAAATTTAAATCGTATTACATTACAGATTGAAGTGACTAACACGACTATACCCGAATTTCCAAGCCAGAGTTTCGGATCTTCAGCAGCCAGAATATGGATGGAATCGGTTGAAGTTCGTGCGATTCGCCCTGGTGCGTTTTCGGCAAACACATACAATATTGTTATGGCGGTCAACTGCTCCTTCCATCTCATCGAAGAAGAATCATTCGCGCAGAAGTCACTGATCAATAACCTGCATTTTATTGGATGCAAAATACAACATCTTACATCAAGGGCGCTTCAGTCAGCGGTCAGCAATCTCAATATTTCACTATCAAAGTAAGACTCATTTTTTTTTAACAATGATAGTTTTAAAATTAACATTATTTTTTAGTTTCATTATTCGATTTTTTTAATCATACAGACATCAATGATTACTTTGGTTGTCCAGTAACTAATCTCGGTCTCCATTTTAATCTGATTCGTGAGTCAGTTCATGTTAAGGCAAAACAATATCATGTGGATAAGACTTAGTATTGATGCGTGAACTAAATGCATTTAGTTTAAAAACATGTTATTTAATGTACAAATATGACGAGGTCAGTCAACGTTTATTATTCTCCTAATCATGTACAAATATAGAACAGAAATTTTAATTCATGCACGATAAAGTCCATCGATTATAGTAAAGAGCTGTTATCAACAGCCTTTCAAGTCTTGTCAGTTTAGGGATAGTCTATAATAATAACCCTTTTTGACATGAAACTCATCACTATTTACACGTTATTATAGAATAATACATAAAAGCAGGTTATTTATGTCACAGGCGTGTGATGAGTTTCATGTCAAAAAGGGTTATTATTATAGACTATCCCTAAACTGACAAGACTTGAAAGGCTGTTGATAACAGCTCTTTACTATAATCGATGGACTTTATCGTGCATGAATTAAAATTTCTGTTCTATATTTGTACATGATTAGGAGAATAATAAACGTTGACTGACCTCGTCATATTTGTAGAGCCCCGCAAGTGTAATACGGCCGGTCATACTTACGGAGCATGTTATGACGCGAAATTATAAATTTATCTCTTGCCAAAAATATGGCTTAACGTGCCTAAACAAGTTTTGATTTCAAAAACTATTAACTTATTCGAACTGATTACGCTGTTGGCCTGAAGAGTCTTCACAGCTTCACCGAACTAAGGCGAGCGCTTAAGGCACTTCGACAATTGGCAACAAGGTCAAGGGTGCCAGAGTGGTCGAACCTCGGCTTGTGCTGTTTGTCTTGGGTACAACGCGAATCTGTCTAAGAAGAATAACTGATTGGGTGACATCTCGATGCACAGTTCAATTGCTTAGAGCTAGGGCCGTAAAAATTTGCATGCTGATTCCTTTTGACACTGTGAGTTCTAAGGCAGGGTTTATGGAAATTCAGCCCATAAGGTGGTGAAAAAGAGGGTGATCCATCAGTTAGGTATCAAAACATTCTGAACTTTATTTTTATGAACACTTTATGAAACCACGATGCAACTGAAACTTTTTTTGGATCGGAAGGCATTTAACTAAAATTTGCGGAAAATTGTTCATTATCATCATTTTTTTTTATATTATAGGAGGCAAACGAACATATGGGCCACCTGATGTTAAGTGATCGCCACCGTCCATACACACTTGCAACACCAAGAGAGTCGCAAGTGCGTTGCCAGCCTGTGTTTGGGGGAGAGGGAGTGGGGAAAGGATGAGGGACGGGAAGGGGAGGGGACGTAGTCTTCCGGCGCTCTCACTGACCGAACGTAACGCAACAATGCAAGCACTGTTACATCACATCGGTTTTCTGTGAGAGGGTGGTACTACCCCGAACGACCGACTTATTCATGCTGAAACCTGTAATAGCTTCAGCGTGGCTTTACCACCGACTAAACCGTACTACACCACATACCAGTGTATATGTAATTTTACCTTAGGTGATAGTTTCCCAGAATCCAATTTAATTTGCCGTAATTGTAGTAATGTACAAAAATTCCTATGTTGACATCTATATCCTTAGTTCCCAAAGTGGTCCCCGAGGAGTACACGGGAGACTCGACGGGGGTCTACGTTGGTTTGACAAAAAAACGGGGGTTAACAATTAGTAAGTTCCAGTCCAGTCCTAGTAAGTTCCACGAAAATGTATCTGCTTTCAATAGTGAAGAACTAAACTGTTGGCTTGACTTCACCTGTCAATGTAGGCAAATAATATTTTTAGAAGCTCAGCGACTGTTACTTGTAAAAACTTTGACATCCACTCACAGCACAATTAATTAGTTAATTAACTAATTAATTCTCACTTTTTTTCGAAAACTATTCATTCGTGGTCGGAACTCAGCCCCATATGTTCACATTTTTTGACGACTTTTGAGAATATGGTAGAAGTGCTGCAGCGAGTCCGCCGGAACCAGCTAAATTTTGAAAGTGGTCTATGGGATAAAAGTACGATGCTTAAATGTTTCTTTGCTGTGATATTAATTTCCAATATTTTATAATATTATTGTGAGACTATGAGTGATTATGTTAATCGGACACTATTGTTTTCTTTTGTAAATAATTTTATATTTAATTTAGCAATATGCGAATACGGTCACATCACGCAAGAACTTTGGGATTACTTTCTTTGTATTATTTAATGCTTTATATTTCAATTTCTTACGATTTAGTAATGTAAACAATGTTTATTTGTGTTGTTATTTAATTAAAGTTGATGTGAATCAACATACACGTCATTCTAAATGTTGCAATGCACTGTAATCTCATAGATTTAAAGATATATATTTTATTAAAAACAAGAACCAAGGAAGTATAATAATAATACACGTTTAGTATAGTGAATATTGGTCAATGCTATATATACCACTCGTTTGCGTCCCAAAGGTTAGTGAGGCAATACATTATCTTTATTTTAGAAGAATATGAGATAATATTTCTTAATGTCACTTCCACACAGGTTACTCTTTAATGAAAAGAAAAAAAAATACATTTGATAAACATTCAATCTGACCATATATCCGTAATGTTAACCATCCTATATCCGTATAAACTTTGCCAATCCTTATTGGTTTTTTTAATTAAAGAATATTTAGTGAAATTACACTTATTTCATCTACATTTGATTTACAGCCAGGCCAATAATAAAATGTCTCAAATTTTATAAAATACGTCACCTTTTATAACCTTTTTTTACATCGAACACCCCTGTAAATTGCACATTAACATATAACTCTATTTCAGATAATATAGCTTTGTATATTTATGTTTACAATATTTTTATAAGAAACTTATGCCATAAAAGTTAAATCATAAAGATATCTAAATATACTTTATAAGAATAGAACTAAATTGAATGTTATGTGTCAACTTAAGTATAGAGAAGGTAATGTTATTCCATTGATGTTAAATGTGAAATAAATGTTGAGAGCAAATCTGAAATCGTTTCATTTACGCGCTTAAAAAGACCGATATGATAATAAAGTAAATTTTCAAAAAAAAAATTTACCGACTTCAATATCAATCAAAAACCCATAAGGCACTAAAAAGCGGAAAATAAATAGTTTATCAAATTAACCAAATGAAATAAAACATATGAATATGTGTGCTACCTAGAGATGTACTGGTAGTCGGTACCAACCAAAATTTTTGTATTACAGAGACGCGAGATTGGACTTAAACTTTGTACTTATGTAGATGATATGATTTTCGGTTTGGTTGGCACCGACTTCCAATACATCTCTAGGTAGCACACATATTCATATGTTTTATTTCATTTGGTTAATTTGATAAACTATTTATTTTCCGCTTTTTAGTGCCTTATGGGTTTTTGATTGATATTGAAGTCGGTAAATACTTTTTTTTGAAAATTTACTTTAATTTTCCATTTTAGTGTACATAAATATATTTTACTAGAAGTGCCCGCGAACTCCGTTCCGCCTTAAGTATATTAAAATATGCGCATTTTTGCGGTATGGTATCTATCGGTATGATTTCAATTGGTTGTACAATAAGTAACGTTTGGTACGAACGCAACCTTATCAATAATCCGCGATAGTTTCTACCACCAACTCGGCTACCATCGCTTCACATATAATACACCTTAAGTAATGTAATTACAATGCTTGCGTCATGTTGCAACACAGCAACGAACATAAGCACAATAGGCTCCTAAGAATTGAAGAGTTTTTTTTATAATATTGGTGGCAAACGAACATACGGGTCACCTGATGGTAAGTGATCACGGCCGCCCATGGACAATTGCGACACGAGAGGAAACACAGATGCGTTGCCGGCCCTTAAGAAAGGAGTAGGCTCGTTTCTTGAAAGTTTTCTTACTTTGTCACGGATCCCATAATCAGAACCTAACCAAACTCTCATCAAACTACCCTTGAAGTACATCCTTTCCAATAAAAAATGAATCATCGAAATCGGTTAGCGTGATATTGAGTTATTCGTCTATTTGTCGTGTACATACTTAATGCAAATTTAAAACTTATACGGTTTTGCACTGGATGCCGTTGTCGGAACTGGACCAAATTGAAATGGGACCACATGGGAAGCACCAGCTTTCAAATAAAAAAGAATAATCAAAATCGGTTCACCCAGTCTAAAGTTATGAGGTAACAAACATTAAAAAAAATAAAAATACAGTCGAATTGATAACCTTCTCCTTTTTTTGAAGTCGGTTAAAAATACTAGAAATTGTGGCAAACTGGTTACTTTTGTTATGTTTCAGACCCAGTAACAGTTTCCTAGGTAGTAGTGTTATTATTTTATTTTTTTATAGTTGCACAACAAAATGACTGCACTGTGCCTGATGGTAAGCACAGTATAATCCAAAAACAACGGCGACCACCGAGTGACACATTATCCATCGCCGGTTGCCGCTGCCATGCCGGCCTGCGAAAAGCTGGATATGCACAGGCTGATCCCGATACGCGACCCAGAGAAGCGAATCACTATGACGGGCTTTTTCGCCATATACATGGTGGTTGCGACCCAGTCAGGCTGTAAAACCCTACCACCCCGCTTTCGCCATTGCCTCGTTCGTTATTCAGCAGGGTGCACCACGTGCAGGTGAGGTTGGCTTGGGTGTCTCAAGTCTTAGATGTTATTTGACACCCCTTACTTAGGTTTTACAACAAACTCCCAAAGTATATTTCCGATTTGCCGGACTGTAAGTTTCATGGGCATGTCAAGTGGGTTTTGGTGTCGAAAGCCTATTATAGGATGGATCAATATTTATAGGTGGATCGCTCACATGAGCGATGGCGATGTTTGGAATTGACACCTCTATCTGACCATCTACTAAAATTGACGATACGAGATACGATTGTAACTTTCGTATATATTAAATATATGTATGTTAAAAAGAAAACACCGATTGAGTTTCTTACCGGGTCTTCTCGATGACTGGGTTGTTTTCCGAACCGGTGTTAACTTTAACGTTTATAAGCGCCTTCTTAGGGCCTAAACTTTTTTTTTTTACGTGGGGAAATCCCTTATGGATATGGATATTGCGCGACATTGTTTCCCGTCCACGAAGGACGTTCAATACGTGCCCCGCGCGGCCACGTCGAATGCGTTTGCGGCTCTCGAGTCCGACTCGGAGTCGTCATTGGATTCACCGGATTTGCCGCTGAATCCGGCGGATGGAGCACCTGCTCCCGCGTCAAACTCCAGCTTGGGGGCCGGCTCCGAGATGGAGCTAGATGAGGCGGCGCCCGCCGTGCCGACCGTAATCCCCGCGTCGATCGCGATCCCCGCGTCATTCGCGACCTCTGCGCCCTCTGCGCACGACAGTGACGGTTACAAGACCGTCGCTTACTCGAAACGCACCCGCGGTGCGTGCTCACCGGACTCCGGGTCCGACTCGGGTTCCGGACATAAAGATAAGGTAGTCCGTACCGAAAAATCGTCAGATGGCGCTCGGGTGCCTAAACACGCGGCTATACCGGCAGTCGCGAGACCACATAAGAGCGGAGCCAACGCTGTCGCTGTCTCGTTCCCTCAGAGCGAAGTGAAGGGTTCCGTAGAGCCTCAGGCAAAGAAGCCACGCCCACCGCCGCCTGTTACAATACAGGATAAGTCCCAGTGGACGTCAATCTCCACTAGGCTTAATAGTCAAAAGATCAATTATACGTCCGCCCTCAACACTCCGGCGGGCATTCAGGTTAAGGTCCCCACATGCACAGATTTTCGCAATTTAACTAGATTCCTTCGGGAATCTAAGTTAGCGTATTTTACGTTTGCTCTCGAGGAGGAACGCCTCCTCCGAGTAGTACTTCGTCGTGTCCCAGCCGAGATCTCGATTGATGACGTCACCGCCTCCCTTAAGGAGGGTGATTTCCCAGTCCAGGAGGTACACCGGATGTACCACCCACGCACCCGCGCCCCTATAATATGGTCTTGGTCCTCCTCGACCGTACAGTAGAGGGTAAGTCTATTTTTAACCTCACCTCCGTCTGCGGCCTCAGCGGCATCACCGTTGAGCCCCCGCGTAAATACTTTTGTTGCCACTTTTTAGCGGTCGATCTTTTAAAAGTATTTATTAGTTAACCATTATAAAATCGCCTTAAATATTGCTTTTCGAAACATGATTAATAATACAGTAATTTAAAATGAAAAACACAATACTTATCAACATATAAATTAAGGTCCTAATGGCCACAACTAAATAACAGATTATTTACATCAGGTATGAATATTAATTCCTGAAATACGTGACGAATGCTTTGTCTCAGAGGCCTTCTATCTGGGCGTACGTAAAATCACGATTAGTTATTTTGAAAAAGCCGCGAATCATCCCAGTCCGTTAGTGGTATCCGCCGCAAAATACGAACCCGTACCAAACGCTGCGCTTTGTAAAAGACGTCCGCTACATATTTTTACCGACCCTCCCGATGAAATAACGGCAGTGAACGATCAGTACCAGCCTGTCTCTCCAAACAGAGCGTGCTCACGCCCACGCCCGCGTAACCACAGATCACGCCGCCGTGGTCTGGGGGTAAATTTTGCTCCCGCACACCAGACTAGGCCCCCCTCGGCAACGGCTCAAGCCTAGGTCCGTTCCCTCGGCGTGGAGCCCTTGAGTACGTTGCTCGCGCGATACAGTGACACAAAATCTTACAGGCAACAGCCAAAGCCGAGGTGTGCCGTGCACCCTTGAGCTAGTTGTCAAAATAAAATCGGCTGAGTGCCTTAAGCGCTCGCCTTAGTAGTCTGTTCGAAAAAAATCAAAGACAAAAGCTCATGCTACGTTTTGGTGTAATCAGCTAGGTGTCGTATATTACGAGCTGCTGAATACGAGCGAAACCATAACCGGAGATCTCTACCGAACACAATTAATGAGACTGAACCGAGCCTACGTAAAACGTGTGTATTACTATTCCAGAGACGATACAATTATTCTCCTACATTAGGTACAATGTTCGTCCGCATGTAAACCCTGGATTGAGAAGTATTACCCCACCCGCTGTACTCACCAGACATTGCGCTATCCGGATATCATCTACTCCGGTCATTGTCATATGGTTATCTGAAGCAGCGCTTTACATCATATGATGATAATTTTTTTTTTATTTATATATCATAGGAGGCATACGCACATGTGGATCACCTGATGTTAAGTAATCACCACCATCCATAGACACTTGCAACACCAGAAAAGTCGCAAGTGCGTTGCCACCCTGTGTTTGGGGGAGGGGTAGTGGTAAAGGGGGGAGGGGAGGTAGTTTATCCGGCACTCTCACTGACCGAACGAAACTCAACAATGCAAGCACTGTTACTTCACGTCGGTTTTCTATGAGAGGGTGGTACTACCCCGGACGAGCCGACCCATTCATGCTGAAACTAGTAATAGCTTCAGCGTGGCTCTACCACCTCTGAAGGGTTGATTAATGGATAGCCTTAAAATATGATGAATTTTCAGACGTAGTAGAAGGAAAGAAGAGACAGGACAAGGAAGTCGCTTTTGATGGGCAATACTTCGAATAAACGTAATGTACCGTTCTATCGAAATGAATTCCTAATTTTTTATAACAAACACCGAAAACTTATTTATACTCTTATATAAGTTAGGGTAGTTTAATGCCTTAATATTTATAATCTATATCTATACTAATATTATAAAGAGGTAAAGTTTGTGACGTTGTGATGTTGTAGGGGGTAATCTCAGGAACTACTGGTCCGATTTGGAAAATTCTGTCAGTGTTATCGGGGAAGGTTATAGCATATATATCATCACGCTTGTCTTATAAAGACCTAAATTAGTTAAAGTATTTTCGATTTTGCTTAAATGTCCGAGAAGATCATTTGTTTTAAAAAATTAGTATATTTGTTTATTTTCGTCGGTTGATAGCAACGGATATTGATAACATGAAACTACAAAAAAATACTTTTTAATGGTTGTGTGTTACATTCTGCACGAATATTTTTACACTATTAACACTATTTAATAGATAGTAACGACGCTATTCAGAATAATATATGGCTTTGATGTTGCATAGAATCTAGATGTCGTATCTTCGAAAAGTATGTCGTCTTTTATTTTCTTGCTCCTGTTTAACGCCTACAAAGAAGTATAATAATTGATACTTCCTCAAGTACAAATCTGAGCACTACACACATCTATTGAGACACCTACCGCGCCACCTTTTGAATTTTGATGGTACTATGTCGGAAACATTCACGCAAATGTCAAGACCAACCAACTGTAAACAGTTTCAACACAATCATACAAGAGATCTTATACGACCTTATAAGAGACACTCGAAACATATGGAAAACGAATACCAAAACACTAATAAATCCTAATCCAAGTTTTTACTATAGTAAACGGAAATAATAAACTATGGTTTATCGTAACTAACAATTACTAACTTGTATTTATGACTTTAGCTTTAATTCATTCTTTCGGTAGGGCACCAAATTAAATCAACATAACACACCATAACTCATAAGCAATGAGAAGGTATACCTGGAATTCTTACTATGCAAAATAAACAGTATACAGTTACGCTACCTTCTCGGAAAGGATTTGTTTACATCTAATCAAAGTATACGATTAGATTCAGTAGAACTATAATAAAAATAGTATTATTCATTTTAAGCAACATTTGAGATAAAAACATAATCTTAAAGAACTTTTATTATTTTGATGTTACATCTAAAAAAATCTATGTCTAAACGAAAATCGAAATTAATTACAAATAGGCGGTTACATAAAGTGGTAAGGCTCTCAAATTCTAAGTAAAGATAACTTTACGAAAATAAAGAAATTTATCGCAACTCATGACACAATTATCAATTAATTTTACACGATATCATGGGTAGGTGGTATTTCTGGGTGATATTGAATTAAATGTAGTCTCTACATTATAAGGAATAGTGATACACCCAGTATTATCGTTTGGAAAGGTAATGGATATACAATAGAATCAAATAATGAATCCAAAACAAAGAAGTTTTTAATACTACCATTAACATATGAAAATGAATTCCTTTTTGTTCAAAATTTGTCATCAACTGTAATAAATATAATTGCTACATCAAGTTGAACTGCATCATTGTAACCGCGGAGATCTAAATCATGGATTACTTTCATAAGCTAACAAATTTTCTTATTAAGGTTTTCCAAAGTATTTTTGGCTCATTTTTTTTATTGAATTATCATTTCAAGTGAGTTCACCACAAAAAGATACTAAACATTAACATACTAAATATTGACTTACGACAATATGAAGCAAAGTAACATGAAGTGAAAGCAGTCCTGTCGTCACCTAAAATTTTTGATATTTAATAATACCAAATAGAATAATTATTTCAGTGGTTCCATTAATTTACTAAAGATAATTATTTAAATTATGCATTTACATATTATATTATTATAAAATTAACCTACAATTTGACCAGCTGATTTGAAAGAGCATGTAATGCATGCAACGTCAGCCATGTTAAAAATATTGATAAAGTAAATTTTCAAAAAAAAGTATTAACCGACTTCAATATCAATCAAAAACCCATAAGGCACTAAAAAGCGGAAAATAAATAGTTTATCAAAAATAAAACATATGAATATGTGTGCTACCTAGAGATGTACTGGAAGTCGGTACCAACCAAAATTTTTGTATTACAGAGACGCGAGAGTGGACTTAAACTTTGCACCTGTAGATGATATGATTTTCGGTTTGATTGGCACCGACTTCCAATACATCTCAAGGTAGCACACATATTCATATGTTTTATTTAATTTGATAAACTATTTATTTTCCGCTTTTTAGTGCCTTATGGGTTTTTGACTGATATTGAAATCGGTTAATACTTTTTTTTGAAAATTTACTTTATTAATACATATAGTCAAGCTTTAGTGTTATCGATAAAAAAAAATGTTGAAAAAGTTCGTTATCTTTCTTTAATATTAAAACTTGGAAAATTAATTTATATCATAGTACGAATTCTTTTAAAAAAATACTCATTAACTATAATAATTACATAGTATAAAACAAAGTCCTCTACCGCGTCTGTCTGTCTGTCTATATGTCTGTTCATGGGTGGCCGTGATCACTTACCATCAGGTGACCCGTATGTTCGTTTGCCACCAATATTATAAAAAAAACTCTTCAATTCTTAGGAGCCTATTGTGCTTATGTTCGTTGCTGTGTTGCAACATGACGCAAGCATTGTAATTACATTACTTAAGGTGTATAATGTGTGAAGCGATGGTAGCCGAGTTGGTGGTAGAAACTATCGCGGATTACTGAAAAGGTTGCGTTCGTACCAAACGTTACTTATTGTACAACCAATTGAAACCATAAGTGTGGTCCCATTTTAATTTGGTACAGTTCCGACAACGGCATCCAGTGCAAAACCGTATAAGTTTTAAATTTGCATTAAGTATGTACACGACAAATGGACGAATAACTCAATATTACGCTAACGGGTTTCGATGATTCATTTTTTATTGGAAAGGATGTACTTCAAGGGTAGTTTGGTGAGAGTTTGGTTAGGTTCTGATTATGGGATCCGTGACAAAGTAAGAAAACTTTCAAGAAATGAGCCTACTCCTTTTTAAGGGCCGGCAACGCATCTGTGTTTCCTCTCGTGTCGCAATTGTCCATGGGCGGCCGTGATCACTTACCATCAGGTGACCCGTATGTTCGTTTGCCACCAATATTATAAAAAAAAACTCTTCAATTCTTAGGAGCCTATGGATGCCGTTGTCGGAACTGTACCAAATTAAAATAGGACCACACTGGAAGTACCAGCTTTCAAATAAAAAAAGAATAATCAAAATCGGTTCACCCAGTCCAAAGTTATGAGGTAACAAACATAAAAAAAAAAATACAGACGAATTGATAACCTCCTCCTTTTTTTGAAGTCGGTTAAAAAGGTTAAATATTGGAACGGAATTTTAACGGATGTCAAAATGTCTTTTCCATTTATATGTGTGTGTGTTGTGTAAAATTCGAGCAGTAGTGTGAGTAATTAATTTAATATGCTTGTAATGCATTTTATATACAAAAACTAGCTTTCTGCATTTCTCCCCCATATAAACTTTAACTATGCCAAATCCGTTCATCCAATCCGCTTAAAAAGGGGTACAAAGTGTTAGCTTCACGTATTAATATATATATATGATATTCTATTATTATACAGAGATAAAGTTGGTATACTTGTACGGTATCATTTTTACTGAACCTATTCTTGAAATTTTCTCAGTAATAGAGAGCTATGTGACTCTGAGTAATACAGCTCCTTTCATCCCAATTAAATGTTAAATTATAATTAACGAGAACTAAGTCACGGCTGGTTACTAGTTAACGATAGATTTTAAACAATAAGTAAAGATATTCCTTTGTGTTAAAGCTATCGCTGTATTACTATAAATTGAGTTCTCAAACGAAACGTTAAAATTGAGCATCAAAAAAACAACACAATTTTTTTGTTTCATATTAGTACTATAACTTGCGGGCCCGGCGGACGTTATCCTGCACTGATAATTTAAAAAAACCTTAACAAATTATATACCCAAACTTTCCTCATAAATCACTTTACTAGTGAAAACTGCATGAAGATCCGTTCAGTAATTTTTGAGTTTATCTCGAAAAGACAGACATACGTGGCCGAGGACTTTGTTTTATAATATGTAGTGATAATTAAAAAATTATATATTATAAAACGTTCACGTTTCCTCAAGTACGTTAATATTTTTGCAATAGTAACCTAGTTTGTTGTTTAAATACGCATGTGGTTGAAATATTGCCAAAGCAATTCACGATAAATATGAGTAAATACCCAAGAGTGAACGCCACTATAGCCGTAACATAGAACGTCATCGGTAAAAATATCACGAGTTGATAAAGTTACCGATATCACGTTTTATTTATTCTTTTCACACAGCGAGTGAGAATCTATGTAGCAAAGTTGAAATTAACGTCAAACTACCAATAAAATTGATTTAATTCTTGGTCAGTCTCAACGGCTTCCCATAATGGAAAATTGTACTAATTGTGTTAGGTTATTAGGGCTACAATGGTTATAATATTATTAACATTATTAATTTTCATTGAAATTACTTACATTAAATATAGTTACGAAATTTTAAAATGCTAAGATTATTAAGATTTTTTGTGTAGGACGTGTTCCTTTATGCAACACTCAGTCATTTTCCATTACCTGGTGCGAAAATTAATCTAAAATTAATATTATTTTATGGTATACGTTGCAAATTATATTTAAATGCTTATCATAACTAAGTGATTGTATGATAAATTACTTTTTTCTTTATATTTTTGTCTTTAGTATTTACAAATACACGTATATTTTTTAAAAACATGAATGTATATAACATCTATCATAGATTAATTGACTGCCAAATTGAACTTTTGAAATTTGGATATTATTTATGTAACCGTCGATTAACGGTAATCAAAGAAACACAAAAGGAAATCTTAATATTTAATATTCGTTCTTATAATACCGTGGAAGTCACATGGTAGATGTTATGATCAAATAAACAATTCTCGGTTCCTTGACGACTGAAATCATTAACCATGGGCTGGAGTGATGACGAAACACGTGTCCATACCGCGAGGAGAGACCGTTATCCAGCAACGTGTAAGAGGAGATATTGTAAATGCTTATTATGTGTATCTTGAAATATATTAAAGATAGGCATTAAAAATAGGTACTTATAGAAAATAAAATAATATTATAGCATTATTTATCCACTGGATTCATATGTAACCTTACATTTTACACTACCGAGTATTAGATTTATACAAAATTTATTCTTGTAACCCTTACGCAATTGTAGTTTCACATCCAATGGACTATAGAAGTGAGCATATAACACGCTATAACCTACTGAGACTATTAATTATTTACACACCACAAGCCTTTTTATTACATGCTCAATAAATCCTAAACAGCTTTTGACTGTCAATCAAGAAACTAACACAGCAATTTTGAAGTAGTAAGTCGTTTATGAGAGATATATTTCATGTAAAAAAAATTAAAATAAATATATAAAAAATGTAAAGAAACACCAATTCCATACCACTGTACTTTTTAACGAAATAATTTTTGATATGTTTATCATATAATAATATAATAGCATAAATATTAACTTATTAAATATAAATATCAATTCTAATATAGATTTACAATACTTTCATAGGTACAACGAACACTCCCAGTGAATAAATAACTTTTAACAACTGACATCCACACTGACCGTGTAGTAAACACGGAATCGCCTAAATATATACAGAATGTTATACGTCGACCGCTATGTAAACTAACAGATCGCATTCAAACAAAATTCCTACTCTATCGGAAACCTGGACAGCGTCTCCATTATGCTCAATGAATAAATAAATCAATGTAATCAAGTAAAAATAATCTTTACAAGTAACGTAATAAGAATAATATATGCAGTGTAGTGGTTTTAAGACGTGCAATCTTGTTTATTTTTATGGTGAATTAATTTATTTTCAGGTAAAAAAATGTAATTCAAAAGGTGTTTTTTTTAGTCACTGTAAAGAGTGTGTTGAAGTGGAACAACAATCGATTAAATAAATAAATTTGAGTGATAGGTGTGTAAGCATTCGAAATTTATGAATGCGCAAATTCGAAGCTTCTGTTAACTATAATCATAAAGTATCTTAAATTATTTTGAGAATCTATAACATAGGAAATACACTGCCATAAACAATGTTGAACCGAAAAGAACTTAGGCACTACAATACAAAAGACAACCTAAATTATTTGGCCAATTACGATCATTTTCAGGGGTAAACTTTATTTTACAAGTTTTGAGGAAAACTGTTACTCGATCGAAGGTTTTATACCGTGTAAGGGACCATTTTCAATAACATATTTAATTTAGGTACGCACATTATGACGGTGACCACTGATTTCAACATCATGTCTGTTATAATGTGTTAGTGTGGCACTATGAACTTTCAAATGTCCTTATTTATGTTATTAGTTATATATTTGTTTCTTTTTCTGCTAGCTGCAAATATCACCTTTCTGATCCCTTAGAGATCGCTCCTGAGTTTTATCGAATACAAAAAAAAAATACATATGTGACTCAATTTATAGAATCATATGCAAATAAAGCCAGAGTTATAAATGAAGTATAAAAAACTCGATGGAGATACATGAAATTAAAAATTCCACCATAATTCAATTTCAAAATATTATAAAGGTCACAGAGAAGATGTGTTAACTAATGCCTTCTTCTAAATCAACAAAAGAAACATCCTTAATACATAAATGGAAGCGTGGTTTGTAAACAATATGTATCTTCGTAAAACTAAAGAACGTTACGTGGATAAAACGAGACCGTTATTTATGCGATGTAATAGTGTATCCATTTCATTTACATATAAAATTTATTGTTAAATAAACAAAACAACATTAACCAGCGCATATTTAAAAGGAAAAATCCAATGTATAACTTCAGAAATACTTTTGTTGCCACTTTTTAGCGGTCGATCTTCTAAAAGTATTTATTAGTTAACCATTACAAAATCGCCTTAAATATTGCTTTTCAAAGCATGATTTACACAGTAATTTAAAACGAAACAATACTTGTCAACATATACATGAAGGACCTAAGGGCCACAATTAAATAACAGATTATGTACATCAGGTATCAATATTAATTCCTGAAATACGTGACGAATCATTTGTCTCAGAGGCACAGACAATCTTGGAAATAGAAAGAAAGGTACAACCATCAAAATAAAATGAATTGTAATGATTCAAACATTAAGACGATATGAAATTGATCCTAGTGTTATTTATCTACCTCTACGAATTATATCTCAATAAAATTAGTGATTTTTAAGTTAAATCAATACGAACAGACAAACACAATTGTTTCGTTACAAAACGTACGTTGTATGTGATTTAGGTTCCTTTGATAAAAGGAAAATTTATCGTAACGTATCGGGGATTCTGTAAAATGATCTAGATGGGTAAGAATACTTGAGATTGACACGTGGCAGCCAGCCCGTAAGTGGAAAACGTATCATAAATTAAAAAGTTTCAAAGATCAGTCAGTTTTCGCTGTGGCGTCTACATGTATGTTATATGTTTCTATCCGAATTATTTATTATTTTTATCTGAAACAACACACACCAAACTATTGTGAACGTAATAAACGAAACCAAAAAACCCTGATCGCGATTCCAGAATTACCAGGATACAATATCCGGTAAACAGAGTTTGTGATGCTGAAACATATTTATCTTATAAATATCTTTTAGTGTATAGTCAGAGTGGTCTGATAACTAATCATGGTTCAGGTTTAGAAGCATGCGTAATAATTTGCAATTTTAAGTCGCGTGTTCTATGAATTAGAGTAGGTACAGTATGTCTGAAGGTCGAAGCGTCACGAAGCGACGCGGCGCAGCGCGAACGCACCTCTCCGTTCATTTGACGTCTCTTTCAAATCGATCAGTCGCTCGCTCGGTCACTGTACAATCGTGACGTCTTATATATTGTTTTTATTAATATTTCGGTTTTAATTATCGCGTGTTAAGCTAAACAGTTTAAATATACATTGGTATTATTACCTTCGACTATGTTAATAGTTTCATAAGCGGAAGTGATAGTTTTGTTTACATTTTTTTATTTACTACGGATCCAACTCCAAGGTCAGTAATTATTTATTATTATAAATATAAAATATGTTAATGTAATTTAAACGTGCCGTTTTTAAATATTAAAACCGTGTTTAAGCTAAAATTATAGGTATGATGTATAAGATATACGAAACAAAATGATGTAATATGATACAAAATAATAAACGCATTTATAAGATATAAACGGGCTAAACAATAATAAACAACATTCATGTCCAATTTTTCGCACATTAAGCTTTCGAGTATTAGGTACAACTTTGGTTTATCAACTACGTACTTTGTAAATATTCGAGATAATAAATTATTTACGTATCTGTCAATATAATATGATCCCCTTAACTATCACTTACTGATCTTAAAAATGTGTTAACAATTAAATATAACCAAGTTTTATACTTAACAATTCCTCCAAAATTTTTAAATATACATAGTATTACTTATCTTGGAGTTTCAATAATATTGTTTAATATTAACTAACATTTCATAATTGTTACACTACATATCAAGATTATAAGTATCTTCACTTTGTTGTGTATGCGCGAGTATGTTGGTTGTGTATTATTATATTTTTACTAGCGGGCCCGGCAGTAACAAGTTATATACTAAAACCTTCCCCGTGAATCACTTTATCCACTGGTGAAAACCGCATGAAAATCGGTTCAGTAGTTTTTGAGTTATCGCGAACAGACAGACATACAGACGCGGTAGGGGACTTTGTTTTATACTATGTAATGATTATGAATGTAAAAACTAACATATAACCTATCATCTGATCGCCTAATTTAAAAATGCAATAGAAATCCTGTAACTTTTAACGTAAGATCTTTTGTTGTAAAAACTCAATTTTATGTATACAGAAATAACGGAGATTTGTGTTATATATAATACGTATGCTAAACTGTAGAGGAGAACATTGCATGACAATTATCTATACTAATATTATAAAGTTTCAGGGGTTGTTTGTTTAGTTGAAGGAAATACTGGTCCGATTTCATTCTTACAGTGTTAGATAGCTCATTTATGGAGGAAGGTGATATATATCATCTCGCTAAGACTGATAGGAGCTGAGCGGAGCTGAAGAATGTTTCAAAATCGTTTCTTTTTCCTTTCGAGAGCTTCCGCTGCGTGTTAACGGTAGCCCAAAGTAACTATACCACACGGACAAAGTCGCAGGCCGATGCTAGTTTTAAATAAGTATTTTATTAAACAAAATAAAATCCACATATTTTTTTACATATAACCGTGAAATCCGGTAACTGTACACAAAACTTTCACTCATAGTAATAAATTATGTAAAGAGCAGCGCAATAACCCAACGTACAATATCCTTTTGAATATGAAGAATTATATCTGATCAGACGATAATCGATATCAAGTAAAATACACTTACAATATTCATAAAGAACAACCGGTATATCATATTATTTTAGAATAACTAAAATTTATGTTAATCTAAGCTTAATATATATATTAATCAGTTTGTGAAAAATAACTAGTCACTAGATATTATAAAAGAAAGTCATCTACCAAGTCAGTCTGTCTGTTCGCAATAAACACAAAAACTAATGCGCGAATTTTCATTCGGTTTTCACCAGTAGATAAAGTGATTACTGAGGAAGGTTTAGGTATATGATTTGTCAAGTTTTTTTTGTTTATTATAAAGGCGGAACAAAGACCGTCGGGCCCGCTAGTGTATAGTATATATTGAGTAACTAGTATTACCTTTAATACATCTATTAGCAGTAGGTAATCATAAATTTAACTAAAATGTAACTATGACACGAATATGATATAGCAAAATTAACGTTAACTACGATAACTACATTAAAGTACAATTAATATTAAGCCAAACAAAATATTACATTAAGTATAACGATTTCACTTGTTGGAAATAACCATGTATATAAAAGAGAAACATAAAATATTTGCGTCTACTAAGTAACAACAGTAGGTAATCATGAATTTAACTATGAGACAAGTATGATATAGCAAATTTAATATTAACTACGTTAAAGTACAATGAATATTAAGTCAAAAAATATATTACATTATAACGATTTCACTTGTTGGAAATAACCATGTATATAAAAAGAGAAACATAAAATATTCGATATATTATTACAGACGTTGACGGAAGCATATTATGATAAACTGCAAGATACACCAAATTAGCACAAGACAATACAAAGTCTTCCTGTATTTAATTTAAAATAATAATTAACAATCAAGCCAACTTACCTTATACCTGAAGTTCGATTGTAATATTGTGATAAGTATCACTCGAAGATTACATGTACAATTAAATGATTGATAGTAATTGGAATGTAGTTATTGTTGGTAATAGAACAGATAGCGCCGCGTTTCTATAAATCTATATATCAGATAGATCCATAGGAGAATGCATTAAACACAATCGAATGATTTAATATCAAAATATTAGACTCATTATATTCATATTTTAAAACAATTTATATACAAACTACTGAGTCATCTACAGAAATTGTTAAAATGTTTTAAATTTCAAACAGTATCAGCATCAAGCATGACATGACGTCACGCTATTGAACTTGACAAACCAGTTCGCACTGGATTTCACATTGTTTTAAATGTTCAAATGTACATATATAACACCTCTTTATAGGTAACTAAATATACTAGGAGCATTAAAGACATTCACTGAAATTAACGAGCACCAAATACCTATATAGTTATCCATATATTCACCTATATATACATACAGTATAGTTAAAGTAGCTACTCGAAAACCCGGATACGGTCTGAGATCACAGAGCAGTCCACTCGTAATTTAATAGCCACCATACGCCACGGTAAATGAGCCCAGTCCCACAAATTATGTTATATGCAAACAAACCTTCCTAACAGGTACTCGACTCACAGTTATGAGAATTCTCCAATAGTGTAAATAGTCACAGGATTGAAACACGAAACGTTTTTTTTAAATAGCTTATAGTAATCGTTAATATGTTAATTTGTAATACACATGGCATGGTGTATTAAATGACGAGAAACTGAAAAGAACCCGAAACTGAACTTTTAGTACGAGTTCGATAAAATAATTGGTTTTCCCCTGATGATAAATCCAACTCGGAAATAACAATGATTAGTGCACATCATTGCTGCATAATTAAATTTCGACATTCATTATATAGCACAGATAAATGCGAAATAGTACAAATCCAAACGAACACAGCATTTTATCGAATTTAAATTTAAACATAAATGTATAACATCGGTAAATAAAGTAATAATATATGTTTATTAACGATAAAGATAATAAGTTTCAGAGCTCCGTCATATATGTATTTTTTTGCTAAGTTACTAACATCACAATGAAAATGAGAAAATGTACGTAACTAGATAAAAACATACATCAACTTTGTTGCACGAATAAAACACGCAACTAAACTCCATGGACTACAGTTCACTTAACTTTTATTACGATCTGCATCGGACACTTTTCACAATGTTGTAACACATTACAGTAAAAACTATAAGTTTTTTTACATTGTTTCTGTTTCATGTTAGTATAATTTCAATGTAAGGGGTGACGAATAACATCTTAAGACTCGAGACACCCAAACCAACCTCACCTGCACGTGGTGCACCCTACTGAATAACGAAAGAGGCAATGGCGATAGCGGGGTGGTAGAGTTTTACAGCCGGACTGGGTCGCAACCACCATGCATATGGCGAAAAAGCCCGTCATAGTGACTCGCTACTGCGCGTCGCGTTTTGGGATCAGCCCGTACATATCCAGTACCGGGTAACAATCGTAATGGCACAGATTCCAATGGGATTCTCCAACGGCTCATCGCCTAAGATAACTGAATTGACCCAGCGGCCAGAGAGACCTGTAGAAACGGTTGTTCCCCTGGCCCAACTGGTGGATGGTTATCGGTGGTTACCGTGAGAGACTGCCCCATCATGCCGCGCATAATCTTGGGTAGGCTCGTCGTACCGGTTGGTGACCGGATTCGGGGCGACCTATTCCGGGAGGGTACGGCGGGCCTTCCGTCCGCCGTGTTAGTACAATACTTACAGGAATTACAGTGAGTCGGTGAATTACACTGACTACTTCTGGGCTTAGACGAAGGTTGTCCGCTCACGTTTTCTTTTTAAAAAAAAATGACAGCGCAAACAACAAGTATAGGTTCAACAGCGGTGCACAACTCCTAGCCTCTTTTACGATGGAGTGCGTAAACATCCGTGGACTTCATTCTAACTTAACCTTAACCTAATATCACAGGTCATGCGCCCTCTTTACTGGACATTCTGTTGATGAGCTATCTAACTGGGTATGATGTGTCAGTTGATGCTTCTTTGGGCACATCGAATCACTGCCTTATCGTATGGTCTGTGCCACGCGCTCCACCTTCACCCAGTGTAAGAAATAAGCGCAAAGTCTGGCACTACTCGTCAGCAGATTGGGATGGAATGCGGGATTATCTCGCTTCCATTCCTTGACAGCGACGCTGTTTTGACGGGAAAGATCCTTCAGCGATTGCTGACGAGATTGAAATGACAATGGATTATTATATTTCTTCCTCCGAGATTGTCGGTAATCGCAAAGGATGCCCTTGGTACAATCGGGAGTGTGCTGATGCTGTTAGTAAGAAGCAAGCCACGTATCGTGATTGGATCAAGGGTCGCGCTAACAAGGATCCTAATATAAACACCCTCAAATCAGTCTATAATTCTGCTACCAAAGCTAGTAAGAGAGCCTATACTAGAGCCCATGCATGAACTCGTAAGTCATCGGACTAACAGTCGAGTCTATTGGAGTCTGACCAAAGCTGTGTAAGCCAATTTTTGTCGTCCAACGTTGCCACCACTGAAGTACTCTGATGGGGCTCTGGCCTATGAGCCGCAGGAGAAAGCGACACTATTAGGCAATCTCTTTGCGGCTAATTCCTGCCTCGATGATCGAAACGCTCAAGCGCCTACTATTCCTTGCTGCGGTGTCACCATGCCGGAATTACGATTCAGGCAACATGACGTACTAAAACAACTACGATCACTCGATGTTCGGAAGGCTAGTGGCCCGGATGGTATCCCAGTGGTTGTTGTAAAAAAATGTGCAGCCGAGTTGACACGTCTCTGGTGTCGTGTCCCGGGCTTGGAAAGAAGCCATTGTTCAACCGATACCAAAGAAGGAGGATAGGTCGGACCCAAACAACTACCGTCCAATTGCCGTAACCTGAGTGTTGTGCAAGATCATGGAACGGATCATAACACCCAGCTTGTCCGTTATTTGGAGGATCATTCGCTTATTAATGATCGGCAATATGGTTTTCGCTAAAACCGATCAACGGGTTATCTTCTAGCTTACGTACTGCACCACTGGGAGGAGGCAATTGACAAGCACGGTGAGAACCTGACGGTTAATCTTGATATTGCCAAGGCCTTTGATAGGATCTGGCACTGTCGTCTTCAAAACTTCCGGCGTACGGACTCCCAGACAATTTATGTAAATGGATCTCTGGCTTTCTAGATGAGCGCAGAATTCGTGTCCTTGTCGAAGGATGTGATTCGCAGCTAATGTCAGTAAATGCTGGAGTTCCGCAAGGCTCTGTACTGTCACCTACTCTGTTTCTTCTGCATATAAATGATATGCTGCCTCTAGGTAATATTCATTGCTATGCAGACGACAGCACCATCCATGAGTCCTATTACAGCAAGCCTTCTTCCGGTCGGGGAGAAACAGAAAAGAGACGGCAGGAAACTTCTCACTAAGCTCGACCCGTCCTTGCTTCGCATTTCAAAATGGGGAGCAAGTAATTTGGTTGAGTTTCATGCCAACGAAACACAGATGTGCGCGTTTTCCTGCAAAAATCCCCATTTAACCATCTTCCAGCTCTTTAGAATGTCTCACTCGCAATGCGAAACAGCCGCAATATCTTAGGCATAGATATTCGCAGCGACCTCAATCCTAGCAATTACATCGAAACCGTGATCTCCACTGCATCTCGGAGCCTCGGAATCCTGAACAGGGTGCGACGGTTTTTCTCACCTGAACAGCTATATCTTCTTTATAAGGCACAAGTTCGGCCTTGCGTGGAATACTGCTCGCACCTCTGGGACGGTTCCGCAAAATACTTCTTGGATACCCTAGACAGATTGCAGAGATGGGCTGTCCGCATTGTGAATGATGCAGACGTAACAGTGTATATAAAGCCGCTTCAGTTGCGCAGGGGCATAGCTTCACTGAGTGTGTTCTACCGTCTATATCACGGCGAGTGTTCCGAAGAGTTATTTAGTGTAATCCCTTCCTCCCCTTTCCACAATCGAACCACGCGCACTGGGCTTCGGAACCACAGTTTTACGGTAAATTGTATCTTTGCACGAGCTAAAAAGTTCGCAACGTCATATCTTTACCGTACCGTGAAGCTGTGGAACAATCTCCCGGCCAGTGTTTTCCCTCCTTCCTATGACATGGGGTCCTTCAAGCGTAACGTGAAGAGACACTTACGCAGGCCGGCATGACAGTGGCAACCGGCGATGGATAGTTTGTCTCTCGGTGGTTGCCATTATTTTTAGATTATACTATGCTTACCATCCACTTATACCATACCATCCACGGATAAGAGCCACTTTGTCGTGCTAAAATAAAATTTAAAAAAAGAAAAAATAACAGCATACCAGAACACAATAAAAAATATCATACAATTTAAATATTGATTAGAAAACACACTAACAATTTGTATAACTGTCACATCTCTGGTAATTTAAAAACTTGGATATATAAATAAAACTATTACGTCATTAAATCTTGAAGATGATCTCAATATTAATATAAACACATATGGGTTCGCTTTAAAAACATCCATAACAAATGTTTAAAAAGGTCATATTTTAATTCCTACACAGTATCACATTGACCAGATTTCATCTAAAACAAACACATTTTATCGTGTTAGTTCTTGTGCGTTGCCAGCCTGTATTTGGGGGAGGGGTGAATAGGGAAGGGGGAGTAGGGGAGGGGAGGTGGTTATTTTCCGGCAACACTGTTACCTCACGTCGGTTTTCTATGAGAGGGCGAACCGACCCCTTCATGCCGAAACCAGTAATAGCTTCAGCGTGGCTCTACCACCTACAAAGTTACCCGTATATACTAAAAAAACGGTTACTTCTATGTTTATTAAATCATTTTCGTTCAGACGAAACATACAGTTTCTGTGAACGATATCGTGAACACGAGCTAGTGAGATAAATCTATTAATTTTGTTTAAAACACAATAAATAGAGGGAAATGACATCATACTTTGTTATCATATAAAATTAGCATCAAGTAAATAATTTGAAACGTGTATAAATGTGAAATATACAAGTACCATGACATTGTAATGTCGCGTATTATAATTCCAAGTAACATTTGTAAAAAGAAATATAATTTTACAACTTATTCGAACACAAAGAGAAAGCGAACACGAGGTGTTTGTTCCAAAGCAGTAACAACGAAACTTATGTGCAAAACCTGTAGCGCGATTCGTGTGCACGCGCGTTCGTTCCGGATTATGAACGTATGAGACTAGAGGTAATTGAGTTCAACCCTTTTTAACACATTTTTATCTACAGTAACATGTTGCAGAAAATAACCCTTGCAAAATTTTCCATTAATCGTATTCCGATTATTCTTGTTTTAAGTATTAATTAATACAGTATAAAACAAAGTCCCCTACCGCGTCTGTCTGTCAGTTCGCGATAAACTCGAAAACTACTGAACGGATTTTCTTGCGCTTTTCACCAGTATATAAAGTGATTCATGGGGAAGGTTTAGGTATATAATTTGTCAAGGATTTTTTTTATAATCAGAGCGGGACAACGTCCGACGGACCCGCTAGTCTTGCATAATTTTATGGCCAAATCATTACATATTATAAAATAACATCCTCTGCCACATCTGTCTGTCTGTTCGCGATAAACTCAAAAACTACTGAACGGATTTTCATGCAGTAGATAAAGTGATTCACGAGGAAGTTTATACAAATTATGTATATAATTTGTCAAGGTTTTTTTTTTGTTATACAGGCGGGACATCGTGCGTCGGGACCGCTAGTATATAAATATAATAAATAGAGAATAGTTGTGTAACTATGGTGTGTTGAGAAAACAAAAATTACATATGCACGTTTTTTTTAATTACTTGAACGGGAAATTAAACTTGTTGATTTTTTTTAATATGACGTCTACACCTATTTTTTACATTAATGAATGTTTTCACTGGTTACTTTGATAATTAAGTTTTTTCTATAATATTAATTTATTAGCTACCCATACACGGGGTTTCTAAAAGTTTTAATGCCTTTGATATCACAGCTTAGTTTAACTTCGATAAAATATGCACTAATTAGCTTTATTTCAACTTTCCTATACAACAAGATTTTTAAATTTAAATCTATATGTATCTGCATACAAAACAGTCGTACCGCGAGATCTGTTATGAGCTATGAGCTGCTGTGGTATCATCTTATTGGAAACTAGCTGACTCGTGCCCACTTCGTTGGGCGGTAATAGGCATTGTCAAGCTACAATTTTTTTCTAAAACTCATATCTCTCATCGTTAAGGCAGCGTTCGTAAGAAACGTTTTCTCACACACTCACCTCACAAACTATATATATATATATATATATATATATATATATATATATATATATATATATATATATATATATATATATATATATATATATATATATATATATATATATATATATATCCTAGCCTATAGCCTTTCCCGATAAATGAGCTATATAACACTGAAAGAATTTTCCAAATCGGACCAGTAGTTCCTGAGATTACCCCCTACAACGTCACAAACTCACAAACTTTATCTCTTTATAATATTAGTATAGAAGTAGATATATATTTTGGATCCTAACTAGCGGTAACTTCTCAATTGATCCGAAAACATCATTTAAAATTTCCACATACTTGACTGTTATCAAAGGACCGCCGAAAAAAAATAATGAAATCCTATTCCGTAGGATGCTGCAGCAGCAATTATACGTAAATTTAATCTTGAGTTATCCTTCTTAATCTGTGTAGAGATTTTTGTCAGAATAATAATGTTAATTCATTTCTCTTCTTTTCTTCTCTTTCGTTCATTTATTATATTACCGAACATAAAGACTGTATTTTCAATCCAATGCTGAATGTAGCTCTGGTATTTATAGGTGTTTTACATCAGTTAGTTCAAAGATCGTACTTGTATTAATTATAAGTATTGGTTAAGGTGTAGTTCATATATTAGAAATTGCTTGCAATAATAAAATCACATCAACAATAACCTCGGCGAACCTGAGCCCGTCTGTAATGCGAGCGCAAATAGGTCAGCTACAAACATTCTACACTGTCCCTAGTGTTAGTACACTTTGATAAAGTTATACTTGCAAATTTATTATAATACATTCCTAAAAACAATGTTAGAAAATTGTATATAATCTTTTTAATTTACGTTTTTCCGTCATATTCACATTTACTTCGATGTAATAATATCTACGAGCTAGATATGGAATTCATTCATCCAAATCACTTATTGTAACCTTTTTATGTATATACTGTAGACCATGACTTAATTGTTAGGAATTTATCTTATATTTTTCTATTATTTTGTATACATGCAGAAGAAAGACAGCGATAACTGTTTTTTTTTCTAGAGGACATCGTATGATATGAGAATAGTATATTGTTTGAATTTAATTAACTTGCGTTTTTTCTGTTATATTATGTACAGCACTTGCCATATTTTTAGTATATAATAAAGGCAAACATTAACTATTATTAAAAAAAATACCACCGTAAACGGTATCACAGGTGGAGCCTAGTCAAATAGAGCAAACACATGCGAAGAACACTAATTCACAGAATAACATTTTACTAAGAAAATAACTTCGTAATGGAATTCTATTGAAAGGCTCTGGTAATATGACACGTAATTACATATATTCTAAGAATATAGAACTAAATACTCAGTACTCTACTCATGTATAAGTGTAGGTACACTCAGATGTAAAATAGTATCAAAATAGAATTACACGAAGACTTTCCGAAACTATATTCGATCCTGTTAAATATATTTAAGTGTTGAAAACTACAAATGTATTTTTAAACACATATATGAATATGTACATTAGAAATAGATACATTCGAATTTGCTGATAAAAGTTATTCACTATGTATTTTATATGTTTCTTTAATTGCTTTACTTACGCGAATAAAAATAAGAAAAACGGAAAAAAGTATGCAAATTCTAAAATCTGGATTATTATTTATTCTTTTAAAAATATGCGCACTTGATAATTGTACTTACTACTTTTGTTTTAGATGTAAGCCGACAATTGATTTAATAATAAATTAGTATTATTTTCTTACCTCCCTATGAATCCCACATTTCAGGTTAATAACTCGTAGTTTCCTCAACCTTCAACGTCATACAACCGCAAACACTATGTGCAATACCATGTTATGGTTCACGCATCCTTTTCTAACTAACTTTTTCTAACTCTTTTTTCTAACTCATACTCTACAAATTGTGTTACTGTTCCTCGATCTTCATTAAAATCACAATGTAGCTTTAGTTCATATTTATAAAGAACAATAATTATGATATAAAAACCAGCTGTCACCTTACGACTTATTTTACATATCTTTGTGGTATGGTCAAAATATTATATTTACAGGTGATATGAACCTAGACATATTAGCCGAAAACAAAAACATAGGTTATGTATCCGATTATAAGAATCTAATGGCCGCATATGGTCTTTTACCAGGTATTTCTTTACCAACAAGACAACACACATGCATTGACCATTTCATGGTGAAAAATAGTCCCCATCAGACAATAGTTTTTAGTAAACTAACTGACCACTGTCCTATTTTACTTTTTATAGAAAAAGTAAATCTGTACCATAAGAGCCCACAAAATAAAAACATTGTTGATAATGAAGGTATTAAATTAACTTTAGCACAAGAAACTTGGAAAGACATTTATGATCTTGTGGATGTTAACTTGGCCACAGAACGTTTCATCTCTGTCATGCAGACGAAAATACAAAATAAAACTACATTACAATATACACAAAAGAAAAATCAACCCATTAAACCACGGATCACATATAGTGTGGTTAGGTGCATTCGGAAAAGAAATAAATTACATCGAGAAACGAAAATATGCCCACAAAATGTAGAATTAAAACAAAGATATATATCTTATAGAAATGTATGCAATAAAATAATTAAAATATTAAAACGAAATTACTATCTGAATAAACTTAAACAAAACTCTGGAAATAAAAAAAATATCTGGAAGATTATTAAGAACTATTGTAACCTTAATAAACAAATATCTACCCCCAATCCGCTTATAAAAAATAAAGATTCTCCTGTGGCATCGTTGAATGAAACCAACAAATATTTTACAACAGTGGGTGCAAACTTAGCAAATAGCATTCTACTTAGGATTAACCAGAGTACTACGGATTTATCTACTAAGGCAAGTATGCGTAACTTATCACCTCAGTTCACCTTTTCTCTTTTTCCTACCAGCCCTGAGGAAGTAACAAATGTCATCTCTTCCCTTAAATGTAATACAGCCCCAGGATGGGACACAATCTCCTCTCAAATATGTAAACAATGCGCAGAATATATTGCAACTCCTATCAGCTTTCTTTGTAATCTAAGTTTTTCAACTGCTGTGTTCCCATCAATATTAAAAAAAGCCATAGTCGCCCCCATATATAAGTCGGGAGATAAACAAATCACTTCAAATTACCGACCTATATCTTTATTATCTGTGGTTTCTAAAATTATTGAAAAAATCGTAAAGAAACGACTCGTTTCTTATCTTGAAAAGAATAACCTTATAGCTTCAAATCAATACGGGTTTAGAGAAAAGAAGTCGACAGAAGAAGCCGTTTTAAAACTATCATCACTTGTAACTAGCTACTTAGATGACGGTGAAAGATGTATTGGTATCTTTTTAGACCTACAGAAGGCATTTGATACAGTAGCTATTCCGATTCTCCTTACGAGGTTAGAAAATGTAGGCATAAGGGGTCTACCTCTTGCCTGGTTTTCAGATTTCCTGACCAACAGGCAACAACAAGTAAGAGTGGACTCTTACCTAAGTGACAGTGCACCCTGCACATATGGAGTGCCACAGGGGAGTACTCTCTCTCCGGCACTATTTCTGCTATATGTTAATAGCTTATGTACTCTCAATCCAGTACAGTCAGACATAATTATGTTTGCGGATGATACTGTCATTTTATTTCATGATAAAACATGGAAGAAAGTTAAAGAACACGCTGAAAATGGATTATCTACAGTTACCTCCTGGCTTGAGGATAGTTTGCTTTCATTAAATGCAAATAAAACGAAATATCTGTGCTTTAGTAAAACAATAAAAACACAAGCAGACGCAAAGTTTAATATAACAGCTCATACCTATCCATGTAACAGAGAGAAATTTGTTAAGAATTGTAACTGCTGTCCTCTACAACAAGTGGAGACTATCAAATATCTTGGCGTTACCATTGATAACCAGCTACACTGGAGTTACCATGTTTGTAGCTTAACTAACCGTGTGAGAAAACTAATTTATATATTTAAAACTCTTCGTACTATTGCAGATGAAAGAATTATGAATCAATCTTACTACGCACTTTGTAATAGTATAATTAGTTACTGTATATGTGCATGGGGAGGTGCGACGAAAAAAATTATGTTAGAACTAGAACGGGCGCAACGGACAGTCCTTAAAGTGATGAGCTTTTTGCCATTTCGACATCCCACAGAAGACCTTTATAGTTTAAGTAAAGTTTTACCAGTAAGAAAAAATTTTGTTTACTCAGTGATAAAAAAATATCACAAAATTGTCCCTTACCTACAGTATTCGAATAAAAGGCTTAAAAACTATACCATTCCAAACTTAAGATCTACATTTGCACGGAGGCACTTTGATTTCATGGCGCCCACAATTTACAATAAAGTGGACATAAAGTTCAAGATTAAAAACCTAAGTAATTATAAAGTCAAGCACGAAATAGTAAGTTGGTTGGAAGAATATGACTACGACCGCCTTGAGACTCTCTTACTCAATATAAAGCAGGGATCACGTTAGTAAAATAATCAAAACTAGCGCTAGGATTAGGTTCATAATCTAATCATGAACTCCGATTTACTCACAGAGAAATTCAAACAAATAATGATCCCCACACCAAAGATTCAATAGCACACATCTAAGATCATTCTAATACCGTCGACTTTATAAGGATATACACGTACACGCTCATTATCTTTTCCATACATCCTTCTTTTTACATACACACACCCACACTCACACTAAAAACATCCAATCAAAGCATATGAAAACATTTATATCAGTACTCATTTTGCTGTATATACAGAGATAATATATATGATTGTTTATGATCACTTATATGCTATGGTATGTAAATTTTAAAATGTTCATAATATTTGTAACTGTCTCCTATAACACAGTATACACTAACATAGGAGGCAGGGACCCCTTTATTTATAGAAATGTAACAAAATACCTAATAAAGATTATTATTATTATATCTTTACAAATATGGAGCACAAATTTTCTGGCAAAAGCTTGCTTGTTTTAATAAAGGGATTATTACCGTTGAGTAATATAAAAAATTTAGATATAAAGACAGTTTGCATGTGATTGACCATAACATATGTAAAACAGTAGCAGTAATGTACTCGAAATGCCAAAATAACTCGAGGCGTGCCATAATTATCGTCAGTCAGACGAGTTCATCATGGTATGTTTTTATTGATACACATTCTTATACGCACTATAGACACAAATAAACCGCGGGCCAAAATCGAGATGTAAATTGCAACAAGAATTCGCAACGACTGGTTGGGTACAATCGAAACGATTTACGTTCTAATTAGAATTAAACACTATTGGAATTCCAAAGAATTCTATTAAAAACATCCCTGCATCTTGTAATGTGATTATTCCAAAATCAAACATGAAGCTAGAGAATCACCGTAAATGTTATTATTTAATCTAATTGAGTTATATGACATTATTCGTATGAATTATATTTATTTAAATGACGCAAATTAATATTAAAATCAATGTCAGATCACAGTTTCATCAGTCAAGTCTCATGGCTTTGAATAACATGCTAATATGAATTCTAGCAAATAACAAAAAAGATTTAAAATTGCGTAAAATTACAAAACGATAAGGACACAAATGTGTCGTTTAGAATCAGAAGTGGTCAACTCCACTTTGCAATTTTTAAGGGTATAGCCAATTTTCCATTTTGAGCTTATTGCAGAGACTATGAAACATTTAGGGATCTGTAGAGTTTTAATACAATTAGTATAGAAAGCTAAAAAAATAAAAATTTATGCTATAGTACAATAGTTTAAAGTTATGAGACTTAGAAAATTGCAAAGTGGAGTTGACCACTTCTGATTCTTAAACGACACAAATGTGATACTACAGATAAATAGACATACCTCTAACAAAAATACAATAGCCACTTTACTAACTCGAGTAAACAACATTCATGATTTGCACTAACACGCTAATTTGCAAGCTAGATAGCATAGTGGTATGTATGGCTTTTTCTAAACCCGCCTGTCTAGCTACCACCTCCAAATTGAAGAAAACCTATCACCAAGCATCTATAAGTTTGTTCCGGTAGCTGCACTTAGCAATCAACCCCAATTTGGGTTTAGCGAGTTTATTTTTTCATATCATTTACATATCGAGATTTAACGTCAGGTGAGTTTGTGTTCAAAGGTTAAGACTTATACCGTGTTGTTACAAAAAAGTTAAATACGTATTAAATACTCGGTTTAAAAAAGTTTCCTATTAAATGCACCGCGCTTGCTCGAGGCAAGTTCGCGTTATCCTTTTTCGCAAGTCTAACATAACCAAAGCGAGACAAAAGAGCAAGATGGCGAACATTCAGCGACCGCGGTGCATTTAATATGAGACCTTTTTAAAGCCAGGGTTCATATTTATACGTATTTAACTTTTTTTTTAATAACACCATTAATGTATAGAAAAAGGGGATAATTACGCAATTTCGATGATGATTTGGCCTTTATCAATATTTCATTATGATGTTTCGTATTATAATATTAAATGTAAAGATGAAATATAAATGACACAGATAAAAAAAATCTATACTAATATTATAAAGACGGATGGTTTGTTTGGCTTAACGCTTTAATCTCAGGTACTATTGGTACGATTTGAAAAATTATTTCAGTGTTCGATAAGTCATTTATCGAGGAAGGCTATATAGACTAAATATCGTCAGTAGAAGCGGAGCATCAATATAGAATGTTTCAAAATCGGAGTGTTTTCTTTTTCCTTTTGAGAGCTTCCGCTGTGTGATACAGTTAGCCTAAAGTAACTAAGCCACGAGGACTAAGTCGCGCGCAGAAGCTAGTTTTATAATAATTTTATATATAGTTGAATATATTTCATTAAGATTATGAACGTTGAAAAGTAAATCAACATCGCTATCGAAAAAGGCGCTATCTGCGCTGATAGCCTCGCTAAAATACAAACGGGCGTTGTGGATCGACTCATGGTATATCTGATAACAGTAGACCGATAACGATGTATATAGCTGACTCATATCCACTTACCTTTTCTTACGGACAAGTCGCTATTCGAATTCATCGAAAATATATTCTTATTCGAAGAAATTCAAAGTAGTACGGGAAGTATGAAGATTTAAACTGAAGCTTTGTGATTTCGTGTGCGGATCCAAATGTTATATCAGTGTATTTCCGTAACATCATAGACAAATATCGATAAAGGAGCGAAGAACATATTGTAAGTCTTTATTAAAAACTAGCTGTAACCCGCGGCTCCGCACGCGCTTTTTAAAAATTTATTTAAGAAATGTAAAATTGTAAGTGGGTGTGTACATCACAGAAACGCTTTTTCAAAAACATTTGTAAGTACGATACGAACGCCATCTACTGTAACATGTAACGTGTACATTAAATATATGAATACTAATAGTATATCGAATGGGATGGGATTTATCATCAGCAACATACCTGGAACTTCAACCTACTATATACCAAACTCAGTGCTCACTAACACTATATAAGAAAGTAATGAAAATTATAAACTATACATTATCGAACTATATATCTTAAATCTTTTATTTTATAGATAAATATGCCCGTATTGTCAATATACTTAAGTTATTCTTATACGTTGCTATAATCACGAGTTATATTTATTATCGGGGCGGGGCAACGTCTTCCGAGCCTGCTAGTTATCTGCCCATAAAAGCCCCGTGAAAGTCGGTCCAACCAATTAGGAGATAGTAGGATATTGCGGACGAAGTCTTGAGTAACAAAATAAAATAGTCTTTTTTTTAAAGTTACTTCTTATAAGGTGAGTTATCTGCCAGTGAAAGTCCCGTGAAAATCAGTTCAAGCATTACGGATATTCCACTGCAGCCGAAGGTGAATAAAAAATCTAAATTACTTTTTATGAGGTCTGCTATCTACCAGTGAATACCCCGTGAAAATCGGTCCAGCCATTTTGGAAATAGCCATGCGGACGAAACCGCGGACAAATAAAATAGAATATGTCAACCGCTATAATTTCGGCTATCTGGCAGTAAAAAGTAAAATCCCCGTTAAAATAGGTCCAGCCGTTTTGGAGATTACCCGCAACAAACAAACAAACAGAGAAAATATACTAATATAAAAATATAGACAAAGTATAAAGAAAATTTTTTTTTTGGTCATTTGTAGCCATATCCATTGATCAAAAAGTTGTTATTTTAATTGTACATACACAAACTTTATTTTTATAATACGTAATAGAGAACAAATAAAAAGTTAGAAATAAAAGTAGTATAAACTTTTTGCATAGGAAAACAAAATAAAATTCTAAAATGTTTGCGATAGAAACTTACCACGTTACCATGGCAAGGTATATAATACTAACGTAATCGCTCAAAAGCAAAAAAAGTGCCCGAATATTTTGAAACATTCTTCATTGGTGCTCTGCTTCTATTGGTCTTAGCGTGATTATATATAGCCTAAAGCCTTCCTCGATAAATGACCTACCTAAAACCGAAAGACTTTCTCAAATCGGACTGGTAGTTCCTGAGATCATAGCGTTCAACCAAACAAACAAACTCTTCAGCTTTATATATTAGTATAGATAAGGATAACGTTCCTCAATATTGAAAGGTGATATTTTTAAAATCCTCTTAATATAGTCAACATTTATATCATTATTATTCGTGTGAAAAAGCAATATATATATTGTTAATTATATTAACTCAAGTAATATATATTTGATAACCCGACAACGCGTTATTTTTAACATTCCAATGTAATAATAAATAATAGATCTACATAATAAAAGATACACGTTGTGATTTCATGATACGTTTTAAATCAACATAAATTATTATAAATTAGAATTTAAAATCCTGTCGTTGTTTGAAATAATAGTGAAGTTAGTTACTGTGTAAATATGAATTTATCTGTTTCACGATTCCAGGGTGTAACTAACAGAGTGCAATGGTGACGTGACGCGCCTAGCATGCTTTGGTTGACGTGGTGGCTTCTCGTCGACGTGCTGCATGGCTGCCTGGCGCAGTCCATCACGCCTACAATTTGCGAAGAGGGCGCCTGCCGCTGTGATTACTTCACTAGGGTTATATGCAATTGTACAACTAAATACACAGTACGTATTTCCTTTACATTATTTTCTGAACCAATACTATTTTATTGATCTAATATAAAAAAAAAGAATATTTAAAGCTCACTCGTTTATAATTTTACTTAAACAATATAATTATCATATCCTAACGATATTATTTCGCAGGAGGTGACTCTTAGACCAGACGGTGCATATCGTGTACCTTCAACCACAACCAGCATTATAATCGATGGTTGCCCAAGAGTATCCTTCCTGTCGGACACAATACGTAGCCTTATTCAATTACGAAACGTGGAGATCAGAAACGTGGAGCATGTCGTCATTAATGAACGTGCTCTGGCATGGACTCCGTTCTCAAGCGACAATGAAGTAAACCCGGGCTTACGAATAACTATAGACAATTGTACTATTGACGAAATCTCATCGCACGCCATCCAAGGGCGTATAAATGATATCGTAATCAGGAACAGCAGGATCAATAACATTCGACCTTTCGCGTTCTCTAGTCTTACGGGTGTAAATAGTATAGAACTGACCGATAATGATTTTAATAATGTAGGAATACAAGCCTTTAAGAAATTTACCATTGTAAATTTCCTGTTAAGCGGTGGAAGAATAGGCACTTTACCGAGCAGATTCTTGTCAGACGTCGAAGTGACAAATCTGTTTCATATGAAAGGAGTTACCATCAAGTATTTGTACAGCTTAACATTTCTCGTCCGCACACCAAAGAGGGTCTTAATCGAGAGTAACAATATCGAAACCTTAGAAGGTGACACCTTTCATATGGTTACTAGCGGGCCCATAACTTTTAGAAATAATACCATAACAAATTTTCAAAAAGGTGCTTTATTTGGATTCACTGTAGATTTAGAAACAGCAACGGTGAATGGCCCTCAAGAACTATTGATCGACAACAACACCGTTGTTAATTTAACACCATCTTCATTAATATTTAATCGTACAAGACTGACACTCAGAATTGACGGGTTAAACCTGAATGTACCTTGCACGTGCGAGTTGGCCGACGAATGGCGTGAATTATTAAAAGAACAGATAGGAACGATAAACTGCTGGTACGACCTGGAGAGTCATTACGTGTCGCTACCGACTTACGTGGACAATCGTTGTGGGGCTTTTAAACAAACTTTTTGGATAGTGGTCGTCATAGGCGTGATATTAGCCTTAATACTTGTAGCAATTATAATATTCTTTATAGTAAGACGTGAACAGGAGAAAAAGAAAAAAGTACAGATAGTAATGCCAGACGGAAAGACTTATAGAGAAACAGAGTTTCATATTGTAGTGGAAAGAGCCGAGCTACTTACCACTGACTTATGACATGTTCCGGCGAAATCATACCCGCCACAGAACTGTCCTTTGATATACTTTTAAATATAACTTTTTACTTATACCTGTTTGATTTAATAATTAGGGAAATTGCGCAATATGAAATGGTTTTTGTAATTTACTATTTTTATTCAAGCATTTTAATGGAACTCCAACAATTTATAATTACATATACAGATAGTAATGTTCTTCTATGTCTAAAATTTTATATCTAGATATAATTTTATGTAAAATATATATATTCTACCTCAATATAATCCCCACAGTCAATTTTGTGCCAAGTTTACTTTTACATCGATCAGTATTATCACTCGATGTTGTTACGGAAAATGCATATTGCATATATATTTCTTTGAAGTTAGTTGTTAACTATTATGCGTGAATTAATAAAAACGTAAATTAAAACTTGTTTTATTTTTAACATCGTCACTGTGTCGCGTCGCATGCGTTTATCAATTTGTGCGAATGCTTATATATCTCACATATATATTAAGCTATATATACAATGGTGCAGTGTATTTTACATTTCAGAAATTTACACATTTTATTTAAAGAGTGGCTAAATATAAGTAAATGCTTATGGATAAAAATACTTGCCATTTAACTGAAATTTAAATATCATTCATAATTTTTACATTATAATTTCTATAAGTGTAAATGAATAATGCACAGTTACACAGTTATTATAATGTATGTAGACAGTGTCACCACCACATGACACCTCGATATATTATAAGTTTGCAAAGCAAGGGTATAACTAAACTGTATAACCTCATTACCACTTAAAGAGTTTGTTTGTTTACGGTTTATTTTAATATATAATAATAATACATCACATGCCAGCCATTTAATTATTTATTAGTCATTATCATTTTTAATGGTGTCCCCTTAGAGAAATCCAATATTTAATTCAAATCTGTTCGTTCAGTTATTCGTGAGCTGTGCGTATAATACGAGTATGAGTGAGTAAAGTTCAATTATTATGATCAAGTATTCTATATTACGAAAAGTCAACACTTTTTACTCTATTGAACAACATATTAAAATGTAAAATGTCGTCTGAGTTACAAATAAAGGACTATTTATTTAATCGTATGGCTCTTATACTCTATTTGTTGCTGTGAGGTTCAATTTACGTGAACAGCAGTCAAAAATATGTTACTATTTACCACATCCCGGCGAGCACGTGCAGGGGAAAGAGGTACACTTTCTGCGGACGCGAGTAACCTCAGGACTATATAAGATATTAATTTAATTCGGAAATATTACGAGACACATCATTTTTAATTTCCAAATCAATTGCTGATACCAATAAAAAACCAAGTTTCGTAGATCTAAGATCAAAAATAAGGGATTTTCACACAAACTTTTTAACCACCCCAGGCTTTTATATATTCTTATATTATATCAATGACCTTAGGGATTTAATTCTCAAAAATTATTCCTTAGTGGTCACCTATTATATATAAGGAACTCGAATGTAAATTTTCACAACATTAGTATTTTAGGCTGTGCGTTAATATGTGAGCCAGTCAGTTATTCTTTTATATACATACAGTATGTAGCATTTTTTCTCGGATTCGCACGCATTGTCTATGCAGTAATTATTTCCGACTTTTTATTTTATATCTACATATGTGCATATATATAAAAGTATAACTAATGGTCTAACGAAAAAGTGACGGATTTTCATAACAATCTTTATCTTCTGCTTCACCACCTTAGGGGTTATATTACCAAATCATTCCCTAGTCCTCACCTATAGGCTAAAAGGATCCCACTTGCAAATTTTCACCACCCTTCCCCAGTATTTTAGGCTTGCGTTGATTTCAATCAGTTATTGTTTAAATATATACACTAGCGATTCCTCGTGGCTTCGCGCACGTTTTCTATGCTGTAATGATTTGTTTTTATTTTTATTTTTCGATGACATATCTTTATATACATAATTCTTCTGTGCGTATGTATGTGGCTGAACTGCTCCTCTGAATGGCTGGACATTAGCAGTGAATATTACATACCTATTGAAACAAACAATAATAATAACAATTTATGTATAATAACTTACCTTAGTAACGGTTGGGCGTCCAGTACTTGATGGATAGTAGGCGGGGATGAGATCTCGAGTCCACGTGAAAGCAATACAGTTGTTCCAGGATCTTCTGGAACGAATTCCACTTCAGCCGTCGCAGCAGCATTGCTCGATGCGGATTGGCCTTGACCCTCCGGAGCAGTGTCTACACCGAAATATAATTTGTGTTCAAAAACTATTATTGACATCCATTTAATTCGAGTGACTGGTTAGTTGCTCGCAATATTTATACAGGTTATTCAGTACTAGATTGTATTTCTAAATCAATTTAAAAAAATTAGGTGCTTAACATTTGACCTAATTATCGAGAGAAATACAAAAAATATATTTACTCTCATACGCGCCTTTGTTTGTAAGCCACGTGCTTACACGTGCAGGTCAGTGTCAATGACCGAGGGCCGTGTTCAGTGAAGCGTGAAATACCTGGGATTAACAACCAACCAACGAAGGATAATTTTTTCCAGTATAAATATTTCTTTACTAATTTTATTAATAGAACAGACACATATTGAAGTACCAAGTATTTACTATGGTAACAATTTCACTATCATCATCACTTCTTACCCTTATCTCACCTAAATAGCGTCGGCACAACATGTTTTCCTTCTCCACTCTCGCCTATCAGATGTCATATCAGTATTCACACCTTTTACACATAAATAATTTTTCACACAATCCATACATACCTTTTTCGGTCTACTTCTATATTCATCTACGTTCGGTCCTTCATACTCAATACTTTTCTAGTTACATGATCTTCATCTCTCCTCATGACATGCTAACCGATTATTATTCCTCAAATTATCTGTCACTTGTCTTGTCTCTTATTTTTCTATAACAATTACACTTATAATTTTATAAATATACTTACTGTAAGTCAAAGACGGTATAGTTATATTAGGCGCTAAAAGGCGAGCAGCACACGATGACCCTGCGTATATAAGCTCCATTTCCAAGGTAATAAGACCTTGACGCTGAGACGTCAGAGGTACGTCCTCGTAGCCCACACACAGGCAACGGAAACCAAACCGGGTGTCGTCACTATCAACAACATATTATTCTATTAACGTACAAACTATAAATTTATATCATTTTTAGTTATATTTATTGAAATAATTAGCAAAAATGATTGATAATGGTAAAATGATATGCTAGGGGGTTTTGGTGTTAAAAGGCTATTATAGAGAGGATGAATAAATGAACGATGGTGATGTCTTGACTCATCTCTGTACATCCATTAAAATGTTTGTGACATTTACTATTATATAGAATATATATATTATTATTCTAAATATTATATATATTTGTTAAAAAGATAAAGCAGATCGAGTTTCTTGCCGGTTCTTCTCGATGACTGGGTTGTTTCCCAAACCGGTGGTAGTTTTGACGTTCATAAGCGCCTTATTAGGGCCTAAATTGAATAAAGTGTTTTCGATTTTGCTAATTTCAAATCTATACTAATATTATAAAGCTGGAGGGTTTGTTTGTTTGCATGAAAGCGCTAATCTCAGGAATTACTGGTCCGATTTGACAAATTCTTTCAGTGTTAGAGAGCTCACTTATCGAGGAAAGCTTTAGGCTATATATCATAAAGCTAAGTTCAATAGGAGATGAACGCCCAACGAAGATTATTTGCAAATAGTTTTTTTGTTTCCTTTTGAGAGCTTCCGCTGCATGCTAGAGTCAGCCCTAAATAACTATTCCACGGGGACGAAGCTAGTAAACCAATAACTGTAAAGTCATTTGAAATCTCTGTAATCCTCTAGTTTGACCAAAATTCATAAAAGGATAAGAATCACTCACTTGTCACTATTCTTATATTCTGTAAGATAATCCGAAGCAGTCTCCAGCGAGAATATGACTTCATTGCCAGGTACCAATAATCCCTTTAGTGGCCAGTCCGAGTTGCTGCAACAAACGAAACATTCAACACGTTATTTAGTAGTCCAGTGAAGCTATTAACAGGCTATTTTTACTCCTCAGAATCGGATTTGTATGGAAAAGGCTCGTCTAGTTTTGGTTATCAATCAACTTACTAGATGGCACTGTTATATATATTTTTTTGGCAAGTTTGATAACAAAATATGGTGGACGACAATTAATTTTGACATTTCAAACTGACAACTTTCAAATATTTATTTTTATTTTCTTTGTTTACGTATCTGCTCGCTTAAATTTTCTTGCCTCCTACAACCAATTTTATCTATCTCCGGATCTACTTACATACATATACATACTTGGATTTAGATTTGCCTTACGATGAATATATTCATTGCAAATAAAAATGACCAAAAACTTGTATACGATTTACGCAGTACTGCTATATGCATACATACATAATGTACATTTATAACTAACCGATATTAGTTCGAAAGTAGTATTATAGAGGCGTTGATTGGAAATAACGAATGCGACCTCTATTTATATAACGTACTCTGTGGTTGTTAAGACCTTGCTATGTCAATAGCGTAGTCACTACGACTAGACCTTTACCTCAAAACAATGTTTTTTCCCCCATTATATACACAACATATATATACACATATAACAAATACATATATACAAACTTTACATTTAACTAACCAATTTCAACTACATATTTAACTAATTTCTGACTAAGGGATTATTAGTCGTTTTTGTTTTTTTTTCTATTACATATATATTAAAGGGCGCAAATGAACAGGTGGGTCATGTGCTGGTAAGCGATCACCGCCGTCCATAGACTACAACACCAGGGTTGCTAGGAGCCGCAAGTGCGTTACCGGCCTCGTTTTTGATTATTTATATACAATCTACATTCTGCCACAGCATATGCACTTATCTGTATTATTTATTTATGCACCGTATTGTATTATGACTTTCTACATGATAGTAAATACAATACATATCAAATATAACAACCAATACCTACAACTCGGCACACGTTGCTATATCACTACATATAATAAAATAAAGTCCTGTGCCACGTCTGTCCGTCTGTTCGCGATAAACTCAAAAACTACTGAATGCATTTTCATGCGAGTTTCACCAACACATAAAGTGATTCATGAGGAAGGTTTAGGTATATAATTTGTCACGGTTTTTTTATTATCAGGGTGGGATAACATCCGCCGATCCCATTAATAATCTAATTAGTTTTGTCGCTTACAGCTTCTTTGACAAACCGTGTATGTAAATCTCTAGCATTCAGTACGGCTGTAAAGAACGTATCCTCATTTACTTACATACATAGTTTGTATTTACATATTGATTATTATATTATATACTAGCTGTACCCGCAGCTCCGCACGCGTTTTTTTTAATCGTATTAAAGAATTATAGAATTGTGAGACTATGTACAATTACAGAAGCGCTCTTTAAAGACAATTGTAAGCACGACGCGCACGCCACAAAAAGTAATATGTAACGTGTACATTCGATATATAAATACAAAAAGCGTGCCAAATGAGGTTTGTCATCAACAACACATTTGGAACCTTAACCCACCATATAACTACCTCAGTGCTCACTTACACTGTATAAGGAACTAACGAAACAAAAACTTAAAATATTATTATTAAGATTTACATTTACATTATATTTAATATACATTGCCATTATTATAATTAAGATTTTGTGACTATACAAAAAATAAACGCTTGTCTGTTCCGCAAGAAATTGTATTATGGAACACTTTACGAAATACGTTTATAATCTAAGATATTTTTAGGAAAACCTCTATATCATTAATGTTATTAACAACTATAATGCCGAATTGTAAACAATAGGCTGATAATTATTTCTCTTATTAAAAATAAAGAATGAGTATTTTCACTGGTAGATAGCTAACCTAATAAAAAGTAATTGGTCTTATTCTATTTTAGACTAGCTGTTACCCGCGACTTTGTCTGCATGAAATTTAGCAAGATTTCAACTCATTCTTTATTTTTAATAAGAGAAATAATTATCAGCCTATTGTTTACAATTTGGCATTATAATTATTAATAACATTAATGATATAGAGGTTTTGTTATTCTATTTACTTACTCCAATTGCTTTTTATTAGGTTCGCTATCTACCAGTGAAAATACCGTGAAAATCGATATAACCGTTTTGGTGACAGCACAGTGGGCGAAGCCACGGTTAACAGCTAGTCTGAATTAAAATAGACTAAATGACTTTTTATAATGTCCGATTTCTGCCGGTGAAAATACCGTAAAAATCGGTCTAACGGTTTTGAAGATAACACTGCGGGCGAACACGGTTAACAGCAAGTATAAATTAAAATGATCTAAATTACTTTTTATAAGGTCTGTTATTTGCCAGTGTAAGTAAGTCTCGTGAAGATCCGTCAATCCGTTTTCGAGATAGCACTGCGGGCAAAGCCACGGTTAACAGCTTCTAGCTATCTTCCGGTGAAAATTTTGTGAAGATCAGTTCAACCGTTATGGAGATAGTACTGCGGGCAAAGCCACGGTTAACAGCTAGTCTAAATTGAACTAAACTAAATTACTTTTTATAAGGTCAGCTATTTAAAAAAATGGCAGTTCTGTTATCAGTTGCGAGTATACTTTCACACCCAATCAGTAAAAAAATGTTATTTTGATATTACATACAGACACTTCATTTTTATTATATGTATAGATAATCGTAATTTTATATAGACCATTATTTTTATTATGAAATTTAGTAAAGTTTCAGTCAATGCTACTGAACAGAGAAAGAATAGTAGATAGATAGTTTAACAAATGTTCGACGTGATTCTTTAAATTGGCATAACTTTTTTATTTATGAACCGATTGACATGAAACAAACACTACATGTTAAGTAAAGCTTACCACGATATATCAGTGAAAACCACATCTAAATCGGATCAGGCGTTTCTGAGATTAGCGTGCACAAACGCACAGACAAACAGACAAACAGACAAAAATTCTAAAAATCATTGTTTTGGGTTCTATTGCATTTATAAAGACCCCTAATAATAGTTTTTCTCATATATACTTCATGTACAGACAGCGGTCAGTTACATTTTTATTATATGTATAGATATTGATTATAACATATTGATATAAACATACATCCTACAGGATTTTCTTATGTCGATGATATAATATGTGTTCCAGTGTATTTATTACTATGTAGCCGATGCCCCGGTTTGTATACATTATCATTATAAGTCCACTTACAGTCGGTATAAGTCTAAGAGGTGAGCATATCTTATCAATGACCTCAACAAATCCTCAGACCTCGTATCTCGCTGAGGTGCAAACAAATTATTTTTAAGTCAACGCTGAGCAAAACACAGGTTTGTACGTAAGACGCTCCTATTTTAAAATACTGTATAGGTTTTAGAGTTTAAGGTAGTAAACACACATCCTCAGCAAGTGAGGGTGGTGATTAGCCAGGCGGGCTTAGAAAAGGCCATAGCACCATGCTATGTCGCTTGTATGTCTACATTTATTTAACGATACTAACATAGCTTGAACAAAGTGACTTATTTAACATATTAATGACTATTTGTGACTAATAAAGTCATCTGGATGTATTAAGTCCATTTACTTATCTCTATCGTACTTAAGTCACGTCGTCATTAAAATTACAATAAGTTTGATAGAGTGAACCGATTTTAATGAAATCAAGACTAATTTTTACTCGAGGATATGCTTTATGCAGTGTTCATACAAACGCACAGACAGATGTACCAAAAATGATTGAAATATATATTATTACTTATTCCAAGACACCTGCAACAATATTTTTCACAAAAATCTAAAACAAGTACAGACAAGTTAGATTTACCTTCCTATTATATGTATAGACTAGCGGGCGCGGCAGACGTTGTCTCGCCCTAATTATAAAAAAATACTTGAAAAATTATACACCAAAACCTTCCTCGTGGATCACTGTATCTACTGGTGAAAAACCGCATGAAAATCCATTCAGTAATTTCTGAGTTTATCGCAAACAGACAGACAGGATAGGGTATTTTATTTTATACTATGTAATGATAGATAACTATATATGAGGCATATAGAATCAAAGACAGCTAAGTGACACAAGTTCTAAAAATGAACTGAGTATGGAGTCATCTAGTCTTATTGGTTGCAAATCACCATTTAATTCCTACAAGAAATAAAATACTTTTAATTTTCGTTTTAAAATTGATTTTGAGATAAAAATACATTTAAGTACAACCAAATCATCAAATAAGAAGTAAAGTAAGAATAAAATACAGTTAAGGAATTATCGCATTTTTTAATTTCTTGAACTTCTTTTTTAGAGCTGATGGCCATAGGCAGGCAAAATCAATAGCCTATGCCACTCCCTAAAATTGAAACTTTGAATATAAGTAAAACTCCAACTCTGAGAATAGATAAACATTTTTTTCGTTTCCTGCAAATTTGGCACTTAGCTGTTTTTGATTTTATATGCCTCATATACATAAACACTTTGCTTCTTATTGTTCTATACAAACCTGAGACATAGTTTAGGAGTCGCGCTGATATAAGTGCAGTTGTAATGCATACAAGGGGTTTCTGAATCGTTGTCTTCCCCTAGTTCTTCGGTTTCCCCTTCTTCCGTCAGTTGAATTAATCGCTGTGAAACAATTAAATTGAATAAAATAACGTGCAGATTAATTTACGTTACGTTAATTTACGTTCCGAGACGTATCTATTGTTAGCACAAGTGTCAAAGTTATCCAAAAATATATTGGTTTTGCACAAATAAAATCCGCTGTGTGCCAATTTTAATGTAAGGAGAATTAATACTAAATTTTCTATTTTATATTATTGAAGTGAGCTTCTTATGGGAGGGCTCTGAAGTTCTGATCGGCAACCTTTTTGTATTACAAAAAGTGGTGGGGGTAAACACTGTGTCGAGTAGTGTTGAAAACCGAGTCCAATCACCGAAATTAAGCAACGTCGAGCGTGGTCAGTACTAGATTTGAACACTGCGTGACGTTGGATGTCTTTTGATTCTTTTTTAAATTACAATGTTTCCCTGTATTACAAATCTTTCTCTTCTATTGTTTGTCAAAATCAAAAATACATTAATCAACTTAGGATCTAAGAAGGAACTTGTGAACGTCAACTTATCAACCACTAACGGCAGTTCATTTATATATATTAAGAACAAAACCGACCCTAGAATAGAACCCTATGGACCGCCAATTGGAGTCAGTGATCCGGCTAACGTTGCCCCGTCTACACTAAGTAGCTATGTAACAGCGAACTTTTAAATAGGAGAGCAGAACGTCTCTACGATATACCCGGTTTTTTTAACCCTACTAATATATCATAGATATGAATGAATGTTTATTTGTTTGTTACGTTTTGACGCTTTACCTGACGCTAACTATACTATATATAATCGTTAGGAATTTTTGCATACACATAATCAATCAATATGATCATATGCAGATTTTCCATGTGTAACGACAATATTTTCTTTGGGCCATTATCAAGCCACTTGATCACAAATTCGAAACAGACATGTGACAAGGATATTATTTCGTTTAAAATTACTATATCACATATATTAATATTTACTAGTGGGCGCCCAGAGGTCGACATTCGACCTAGTTCATTGTTCATTTTTTTAAGTTTGAATTTTATTAGGGTTAATATCATTGTTGAATGTAGAATGAAAAAGGGTAATTGGAAAGTAAGAGTGAAATAATACATACAGTCGAGCATAGCAACCTCCTTCACAACCTTTTTTGAAGTTCTTTATTGATGAATATCAAAATGTCTTTTTTATTTACATGTGTGTATATGTTGTGTAAAATTGAAGCAGTAGTGTGTGTAATGCGTATTTTAATTAATTTAATGTACTTCTAATGCATTTTATATAAAATAAATAGCTTTCTGCACTTCTCCATATAAACTAACTATGCCAAATTTTACGTTCATCCGTTCGCGCAATTCCGTTAAAAAGGGATACAAAGATTAGGCTTCACGTATTAATATATAGATATACACTATTGTGTGCTAACGGAGAACACTTTTAAACATATTATTAATTAATAACGAAAATACATACATACAAAACATACGATAGGTTGCACAATGTCAATACCTAATAACAATATTACGTGTACACAGGCCCCTATACTACGCGTCGCCTAGTCTGACACGCAAACCGCGTAAGCGTAATACGGTCCGGTCACGCTTACTAGCATGGCGTGACGCGAAATTATAAACATATATATTGCCAAAACTACCACCCAACGCGTCTAAAGAAGTGTTCACTTCAAAACACTAAAGCTAAGTGATTTATTATGTGCGTGTAACCTTGCGAAAGGGCGGTTCGACGGCACGTGTTTCGGTCGCGCAATGGCAGCGCTGTTTAGGAGTGCCGGCTACTGCGTACACAGTGAGAGTGTCTTCAGACTGTGCCGTCATACTGCGCGGGTCCATCTCCAACACGATCCATGCCACGTCGGATGGGAACAGCAACCTGATTTTATTCACATTGTAAAACAGCTTAATAATCATTAATCTTATCGCATATTCATCTGGATTAATTATGTCAGAGGTTCCCAAAGTGTGCGCCGTACAAAATAAAGTGGGGCACCGTGTGACACTACTCTTAACCTATTTCCGGCAGCTTAACTTAGTTATTCATAAGAATTAATAATCATTAAATTCCCGGCACACACACAGATGTTGCGGATGTTTTAACGTTTATGCCTACATCACTAGTATCATTCTACGTATTTCTATCGACTGTATCTATTTCGACTAGCTAGTTAGCTTAAGGCGCCATGACAAAACACCTAACCTGAAAGTGCACCGTGGAGGGGTAAAGTTTGGGAACCTCTCAATTATGTGTTAATCTCTTTCTTTTGACGTAAAACTTCTTTACGCACGTTTGACTTGGTGAGTAAGCCGGTGAATGTGTGACGAGAGCGTTACGGAAACGTGTGATCGGCCAAGGCGAACGGAAGTTGAGAGGGTGATATAAGTTAGTGAAGATAGAAAGAGAGAGAGTTACATTTCGTATTATCAATGAGAACCCATAATAAATTGTAACATTTGTAGAAAATTAATATATGTTTTTACGTGTATACAGAAGTTTTACTTCAGTCGTGTGGTCTAAAGCATACTCGCTTCTTTTTAACTATATTTTTTTTCCGATTGTAAGTTACCTCGGTTACATTTAATCATTAAAGCTTACAGAAAAGCGTAGATATATATAACTTAGTCAATACACTAAAAACTCATCTATCTACCTACCCGTAAAGAGTCACATCAAAATCAGTACATAACCATTTCCAAAATTAGCCTCGAATAACAGGAGACACACTTTATTTATATATATAGATATCAGAGTCATCACTAATTTGATACTTTCTATTCGATTTCTAGTATGTTAGCATCTTTTATTACGTCGATCATTAACAATTCATTAATTTGACTTGACCTTATTCGAAGCTTATTTGTGAGATAGGCACTTCCATTTCCCACCAACAAGTATCTATCTCATAAAAAAGCTTCGAATAAGGTAAGTACATTAGTATGCGTTTTATTGTTAGGTAAAACGTTTCTATTAAGTGTTTGTTGTCAATAAAAATGTTACATATCATATAAAAATAGTTAATCATAAAATAATAGCAAAATAACTAAACGATACGCCCGCATGTTCGATTATTGTATGAATATTTCTTTATCAAAGTAAATGCTACATTAATACCTCATGTTGGTAACGGTCGCCTGTTTGTAGGGATGTTCACATTCCACCCAAGTGTAGTAACTTCCAGTGGTCGTTGTTAAATCTTCATTTGTTGGTATAAGAAGATTCATAGCAGCCACGTGAGGCAGAAGTTTGTGAATCAGCTCTAGTATTTTGACTACGTTCTGTAAAGAAATAATATTTCCGAGTTTGTTACAGAACCAAAAACTCATTTATATTTTGAAATAAAAAAAAAGAAATATGATAATAATGTTGTAATTTCAGATATTACTCATATATTAACTATGGTGCACGATATCTTCATTATATAAAAGGATCAATCTATATGGACATTTTTCACTTCTTTGTACGTGGAACGTCTTATTATTTTCGAAAAGGATATAATCAAATGCTACTTTGTTTTGCCATATATACAATTTCGAAGTTTTAATAATATAAATGCCGAATTGTATTGTCAATGAGTACACTAATAATTATAATCTATTAAGGGTTCTGTCATTCGGCGCTGTTTTATTGTTAGTAGAAATGTGAAAAGATTTCTTTTTTAACGGAACATTATTATATAGTTAGATATAGTAATAGTTAGATAGATGTATGCTATCTATACATGTATATAACTCCAAAATCGGTGTAATAAATATTTATGTCCTAAAATTATACATTCGATAAATTTTAAGACTAACCGCACTTCACTATTGTTAATTATATGATAATTAATTATACTTATGTTATATTAATAATAATACGTCCGCGTGGAATAGTTACTTTGAACTAACTTAGCAACGGAACGGCTCTCAAAAAGAAAAATACCCCGATTTTGAAATTGTCTTTTAGTCTAAATTTGATCCTATTTTCTATTACTGTTTTTTAATTCTATCTATGTGTTGTATGTTAAAATAATAACCAAATCGTAATCTTGGATTGCATTTCACTTGCAACTGCAGAAGAATAATGTGGAGTCTGGAAAGCAATTTGTAAATAATACGCTATATCTTTATATATAAATTTCTTCTGTGCCTGTGTATGTCACTGAACTCCTCCTAAACGGCTGGACCGATTTTTATGAAATTTTGTGGGCGTGTTCCGATGGATCCGAGAATGGTTTAGATTGACGGACACGGTAGGTGGCGCTGCGATTGAAGTTTATTATTTTTGATTAGCCGGGCCCGCTAGTATTACTATAGATTTATACAAAACATCATGAGCGATCAAAGGACAACACGGCCCTCATAACGTACCGATACTATAGTGTCTATAACGATTGCATTACCTTGGAGTCATCAAGTAATTCTAAGCTGGCCAGAATGTATGGGATCAGGGTGTTGATCGCCGGCGAGTGCTGCAATACTGCTGCGTTCCTTTTAAGATCTTCAGCTGTGAGTTCGTTCCGGAGCGTGCAGAACAATTCAGCACTACGATCCATGACGAGCGTGGCGACGCGTAGCATCATTGTACGTAGAGCCGACACAAGAGAGTCAGTACTCTCCATTGGATTAAACGTGTTTCTTGAAGTTCTGTTTGAATTCATTAGACATTCAATGTTGATTCTTTTTTTTCGAATTGACTACGTTATTGACCCTGCAAGGACTTAACAGCTTCACCGGACTGCAAAAGCGAGCGCTTAAGGCACTCAGCCGATTTTATTTTAACAACTAGCCCAAGGGTGCGCGGCACACCTCGGCTTGGGTCGTTGCCTGATTCATGCAATTCGCGACCTATCTGTTCAACGTTGAGTCATTTGGCATTTACATACCAACAGAAAAAATTCTTATTAAAAGTTATAGCGCACAACAAACTTATCTACTTTACGTATGCCTAGGAGTATGAGTATATTTAGGTAATAGCTGTGCTCGCGACTTCGTCTGTATGTAAAAAACACTGATTAATAAAGTCATCTGAATGTATTAAATCCATTTACCTGTCTACTTTTCTCTCGTACTTACGCCGCGTCGTCATGAAATCTACAATAACTTTTGATAGAGTGGACCGATTTCAATTAAATAAACACGAAGTCACTCCCGAGGATATGCTTTACGCTTTTATTGGTTCTATTGTGAACCTAGTACTTTATCAGTGATGCGTGTTCATACAAACAGACAGACAGACAGACATTTCTAAAAATCATTGGAATGTTTTCTATTACTTATTTCTAGACATCTACACCAATTTTTCTCTCGAAAATCAAAAAAGTACAAATACGTTGGATTTACATTCTTATTATATGTATAGATATATAGATAAGTTTCCTCATATATGTGTACACACGCATCTATAACGAACTCAGGCTACGTGAACAGAGAAAAAAACATTACGGAACATAGATTAAATCGTAGTTTTATACAGAGTAAATTATATTGCTATAGACATACCCGTAATATACAAGACTGGGAATCTGTCCTCTCGCCAACGTTGTACCGTTGAAACTGAGAGCACAGGATGCAAAACGAAACGTAGTACCATCCTGTCCCTTAACTGAAGGCAGGCCGCAATCGCCGTTCGCTGTTCGCCCTCCGTGGTTACACAGCCTTATAGCGTAACGAAGTTCAGGCTAACAAAGAAAAGAAAACACAAGAATGACATAAAATAGAGTTTGAATGCGCTATTTCGATTCGGTATGAATATTGTATGCAAAACCAATCTGCAAAAATGTATCTCAAAGCAATCCTTTCTTTTTTTCATTTTTTTTCATTTTTTTCATTTTTTATTTTTTAATGACATTTTTTATTTTTTAATGACTTTTTTTCATTTTTTAATGACACCGAAGATAATATACTAATGTCTATTACACTTTGATTTCATTTTACTTTACGTGTTCAAAGCAATGTTTCACTATATGAAATAAATAAAACTTGAACTTCTTTTTCCATTAGCCAGACAAAATAACGTATATTAAAATGTCGTCCCTCTATTTTACTCACAAATATTTCGAACTAGAGAGAAATGATAATCGCAAACAAATGTGGCAATTTGATGCGAGAACGAACTACAGAACCTTTGACCGTATTATCCCAATTCTAATCGTCTTTTAGCAACTGTTATAGTTGGAATATATCACGGTAAGGCGCAAACTGATATCCATTAAATCCAGTTTTTGAAACGACATCGGACCACGAACATTCACCAACAACAATCGAATACAACAACAACATTCATCGGTATTTGGATGTCCAATGTACATGCCACACAAAGCGTTTCCAGCAAATATATTTGAATGTCTTTCAATTGTTTTCTTGTTTCCGATGCTTAAAAGATTTCTATACTGCGTTCTATGTATAGTAGCGTGGCATTTCAGTACACAGAAAAGTGCAAGGGAATCAGTTTAACAAACAGAAGAAGATTTGGTCTTGTCGACGTTGACCATGCCACTCTGTTCGCCGCGTTTCCTCGATTAATATATATTCGTTATCCATTTTCTAACCAAACCACCAAATGGACTACTCTAGGGAGTATTTCGTAGATCACAAATGCAAATATGAGCCGAACTCTTTGCAGCTTACATAATGAGCATTATGATACTGAAATATTCCGTCATTTACATTTATTACATCGAAAATGGCCATGTCGCTGCATTTGTCTACATATTATGTACTTGATCGACTTGACGGATTTATAGTATTGGCGAGTATGGCACAATACAACGATCGTCCGCGTGAACACCATCTTGTCCCTTGTCCTTCACAAATGACGATGGAAAGGATAATAGTTTTGCCAATCGGTTTGTAAATTTTCCATACAAAATTACCAATTTTGAATTCTTTTTTTTATTTCCCCTTATTATATTTATTTTTATACCACCCCTGCATTAAATTGAATAAAGCAAAATAAAAACAATTATTCAAATCGGTCAAATAGTTTCTCAGTTTTAGTTTTAGCGTATATATATATACTATTTTACTTACCTTTAGTGGCACAGCATGGTCGAATTTCAGTTGTACCATATCGTGCTGAGAGTCAGCGCCATTAAATGCTCCATGGGCCACTTCCAAACTGACCCAGCAATGAGTCGGATTTAAGTCTTCACTCGTCCGTAACTATAACATATGTATAAGCAAAAATAAATTAACAAATTCGGTCAATACATTTTAGTCATAACAACAAGTCTTAAATTATTTTACAATATTTTAGTAGTTATTTTAAGGAATACGCACGCATTTTCGAAAAGTATTATTAAATTTATTTATGTTCATCAAAATTAAAATATATTATACGTATACTAGCTGAGCCGCGCAACTTCGTCTGCGCCAAATCGGTTATTACCGGTTCCAATTTTATATCCAGACTCGAAAAATCTTAAAAAAACCTAGAACCCGATTATCGCTACACCTACCGGGTCCAATTGTGATTTCAAACTATCCCATATATAGTAGTGACAGAAATTATGCCGAACTTCCAAATTCACTAACTTCAACTTAATTTTTTTAATATTGGAGATCATAGATACTAATTCTACCAGTGTCAAGTCAGTCATGGGAAAGTCAGTTTATAGGTAATATGAAATTTTTATTATATAATTTAGTTCTTCCAGATTAAGTCACTCAGATACACAAACAGAACACTTACAGACATCATGCCTTAAATAACTATATATTTACATAATTACTGTTAGTTATTGTGTTTATTCTGTGTAAAGTTTAATCTTGTTAAAGCACATAAAATTAGCCAGAGTATTGACAAAAGGAGAAAATATACACCTTTGTGCCTTTGTTATTAAAATCAGACGGGCGTAGTATATTGTTAGGTAAAATATAATATAATTTGGAGCAATGATCTAGAGTGCCTTAATCCAACCCACATTCGCATTAGTGTTGTCCCTGATACTAAACTTTACAAGATGGACTGGAGAGCACACGTCTACAGATAGATCCTCAGTCTACAGATAGTAACCATAAGATTCGCATTTAATTTGGTTGGGTACATTCCCGTTTGAATTACATGATAGAAATAAATCAGTCTTATTTGGGAAGGAAAATCCAAATATAGATTTTATAGTGATCAAAATATCCAGTCTAGATAGTTTCTTTAGCAAGAAGATCATCAGCTTCATTACCCTAGATCCCACTATCTCCTCGTAAATATGCCAGAACTACATAAATTCCTTAACAACAACATTGATACAAATGGAATTTGATGTTTAGGATAACTGAGGACTTTAGAAAAAATCGGGCTATGCTGAGTAATTTGTAAGCAACTTAATGAATCTGATAGCTTCTAATATACCAATTACTTCAATTGTGTAGGTGGAGGGTAAAGAAGGGTATTTATTACCTCTTTATAATATTAGTGTAGATAAAAACGATATACGTATATAATGTATCACATTGTCATATAAATGAATGTATTATTGCAAGCATACGCGTACATAAATGTTATTGCCGAATGTCTCGAAATAAAAAAACGTAGGGTAACACATTTTGAGCTAATGTTTCTAATTCGGAAGCCGAGAGGTTAAATAGCTAATTATATCTAATTGAAATATGTCAAAATAATATCGAAATGTAGTGTCAAAAGTTTCAAAAACGACAAAAACCCTTTATTTCTTTAAGACAAACAATTTCATTAATATATTTTAAAAAAACGTTTATTATATATATATATATATATATATATATATTTTGAGCCAGGAACCCTCTCTGGCGTCCCCACAACACCCTACTATACTTATTATTACAATCTGATCAGTAGTTTCGGCATGCATTGAGGACAAACATACATTGATTTTTATATATAAAAAATTATTTATATATTTAACAATATTTATGTCAATGTTTGTATCCTATTATTTGAGGAATAATATAAACTTTCCATGTACGAAATATCATAAATATCGTTTAAGGCATTTTTGAGTTAAATCTGGACATACGGAAAGAACTACATACACGTTTACTACATACACGTTTATAGAAGGTCTCTTCAAACATTGTCGAATTGTGAATGTCTTCGACAAAGTTAAAATGGCCGTAATTTGTGAGAATCTGGATGAATTTAGTAAGCTTAAAAAAAGAGTACGACCCGACTTTTTGCGGAATTTGGCAAATGTTCCCATGTACACACTGCCTCGTTACAACAATTACTATGGTATGCGTACATGGGAATATATGCTTCCTTCAATATTAAACACATTACCAGACGATTGTGTAATAGAGCTACAAGGAAGTAATGTTAAACAAGTGAAATGTATTTTAAGGAGATTCCTCATAAATTAACTACCTTAAAAAAACTTAAATATTAAATGTCGGCGTGTTAACGAACATACCTCTCCTCAATTAAACCGCAATAGCGGTTTCCTGAAGAGAGTCTTATTATATGTAAATGTAATTCTTATATTGTCATAAATAAAAAAAAAAAAAACTAATATACATAATTCAAATTGTATTTCTTGTTTGATAAATTTATCAGCTGCTAACATTTATTTATTTATCATATATTGAATAGATTATTCTATTCTAAATATAAACTGTTGGAGTTTCTAATGTAACTAAATATACTGAGTATACAAAAACTACTGCTAAACTGACCTTGTGATCATGCAGTAACTCAAGTGAGTACTCGTAGTTGCCTGCGCCACCGTATACGCAAACACCGACTAACATAATACCGGGACGGTCCACGGTGAAACATATAGCATCTGGGCTTCCATTGCCAGTATTCCATGAACGAGATTGGTTGACACGCATGAATCGAGACGGGGTTATAATATGTTTAACCGTTGAAGTGTCCAAATCCTCCTGTACAGGAATAAATATCCCGATAACACTAATTAACTCGAGAAAGATGCAAAAGAATCGCTGAATTAATTTTTTTTCTTTCGATCTGACTACGCTATTGGCCTGACGGGCCTTCACAGCTTCACCGGATTAAGAATCTCTGAAATCTAAACAACTAAACAACTAATGACACGGTTGAGAGTTCAGAACGGAGTCAATCTTTTACTCCATTCCTGAATTTTCTTTTAACTACATCTCTCGCCCAAAAATTAACTTTTTAAGGTGGTAGAGGCACGCTGAAGTTACTAATGGTTTCACATGATGGATCGGCTCGCCTGAGGTACTACCATCCTTCCGTAGATAACCGACGTGAAGTAACAGTGCTTGCATTGTTGCGTCTCGTTCGGTCAGTTCCCTCCTCTCCCCCTCCCACCCTTTCCCCCAAACACAGGCCGGCAACGCACTTTCGAATCCCCTGGTGTTGTTAGTGTCTATGGGCGGTGGTGATCACTAAACATCAGGTGACCCACCTGTCCGTTTGCCTGCTATGACATTAAAAAAAACTAGGATTAATGGTATAGTACTGTAGTAACTGATGAGAGTGTTACAAATTAAACAGTAGTGGGATCATTGACATCGCAGTGAAAAGTCAAACTTATCGACCAACTATGTAATGTCGATCACGTGTTTCCAACTCTTACGAGATTGTGGTTAATCTTGGATATAAACAAAATGGTAGAGGCGTACCGTTGTGCGTGCAACACTCAAATACTACTGGATCGATTTCAGTATTTTTTTTAGTTGCACTCCTTAAACACTTATTTCTCAACTAAAAAACAAATTATCAAGATAGCTTGATCTAATATTAATATAAACACTACCCGTGTTATTACAAAAAAGTTAAATATATATGAAATACTTGGTTTAAAAAAGGTTCCTAATAAATGCACCGCGCTCGCCCGAGGCAAGTTCGCGTTATCCTTTTTCGCAAGTCTAACATAACGTAACCAAAGCGAGACAAAAGAGCAAGATGGCGAACATTAAGCGACCGTTATTTAAAGCCAGGGTTCAATACGTATTTAACTTTTTTGTAATAACACCGTACGCGTTCAGGGATGTATATTTCCTTGACGTGGAGAAGTGAGGCAATCAATATATATTATCGTACAGAAATGAACAGTTGATCTGATCTACGTGTAAACATATCAAAGTTCACTCACCCTAATATTAGAGGCGTTGTGCAATAACTCGGCAACGACACGAGCGATGAGTTTGCAACAGAACTCTGAAAGCTGTTCGTACTGTTTCAATTCACCGTGATCGTGCTGACCACAGTGCCGCGTCATCATCCGTTCCTTTATCGGTATCAAGCTAATGTCAAGCAGTTTCGGTATCACATCTAGTAAATGCAAATCGACGTGGATAGACTTTGCTTCCGTCGGGTCCGATGACTGAAACAATTCAAAGACATTTAACGTCACTGTTCCATCCAACCTACATATAAAACCTATTTTATCGGGTAATATTTCGATCACCCTTCACATTGAAACTATTGTATTCTATTTGTCGAAATCCTTTGAACATGATGTGGATCACTATGTCAAGCACTTGCCAGACTTCATCCATATAAACCATAGTGATATCAACATGTCAGGGCGACAAAAACAAATTATTATTTCAATTATTTAACTTTATAAACATGCTCGAATATGTTCTGTCATAAATTTGAATCAATACGCGACGTTAATAAATAGTCCTCATGTATGATTTTTTTGGATTTAACAGATGTTATGATTTAAATGATTGATAGAACGAATGTTAGTGATTTTCGATAAGATTCTGAATACTTTTATGGAAGAGTAAGTAAGTTACATTTTAGAGCAGATATTTATTTGTGTATTGAATTGTTAAAGAAGTCTCTCTTTTTTATTTTATTAGTTTACTATATTTGACTTTCATTAAAAGTAATTAAACATACCACGCGGGCAAACGTAGTAATAGACAATTCAAAATGGTCGTCAGAATCTCGGCGTGTATGTAATATATTTGATTGGATACAGTGGATTGGCAGTCGATTTATCTGAATTCACTACCGCTCCGTAAGCCATTGCATGTCCCAATACCAAGCAACAGAGTTACTTTTGTTCAAACAATCGAAGACATCTCGATAATTTTTTCCGAGAGTAACATAATTATTAATTCGCATTCTTTCTTTAAATCAGACTTTATATTGAAAACTTTTAACCCAAACAGCTTAACCTTTAGTCACCTGAATGAGTTAGAATATTAAGAAAATATATTTATAAAAAAAATTACATCATTATACATACACAATACATGCAATTTGTATTTATACATATACATTGAAATAAGATATGTACTAAAATACATTTATAATATTGATATATATAGTATAATTTATAGTATGTTGATTCAATTTATCCCGTTTCACCTAAGCATTTATATACCATTTTAGTTAAATAATAAATGGCTACGAAACACTTGATAGTAAGTACCATTCAGTCTAAAACATAGGTACAAACATGGGAAAAAGAGCTACACTCTAACATACTAAGCCCTGACGAACATCTCACCTTTTGCCCTTCCTTTTTAGACCTGGGTGGTACCGGTGGATTCTTAAGTGAATACCCTGAACGACGCAACTTTCCCACCGTCCCTTCTTTTAAATTCTTAAAATGAAAAATAAATTAAATATATTATTAATATATAAGGAAAATAAAAAAATATATATATATTATTAAACAACGAGTTTAAATACAACATTTATATATATTAAATCGGCATTGACTGACCCTGCTCTCGGGGCGTTTGTTGTCATTTACGATGCACGTCTCCGTGAGCGGAGCAACGTATTGTAATACGTCACGAAGACTTCGAGCGGCGCACATGGCCGCACATGTGGCTGTCAACTCACGGATTTGCTTTGCCGGGACTACACCATTCTACAAACATAAATCATATTTAATATTTATACGTTACGAGAAACAAAAATACGTCTTTTCTTACCGAGACATAATAGAGCAATGAGCACAAGTGATTCCATTTCAGCGTCGGCGTCGGGAAAAACGCATGGAAACACGCAATTGTTGTCTCGTGGGCCTCCTTTAGTATCGAAGTGGTCATTTCTAGGGCAAATGTCACATAACAACCTCTATTCAATCTACTTTTGTTCGCTTTCTTCGGCAGCATTGAACAATGAGGCGTGGGATCCGACATTATGGTCTGTATGAGATTTCTCACTTCTGCGATCGCTTCGAAGTATGACATATACTCGTGAGAATTTCTTTTTCGAGCATTCTGCGGATAAATCTCATTGACATATGACTTTATTAATCTCAAAGAGGCTTTAATTACGTACACCAGTCTCTTTTGGTGTTTCATGAGCGTTAGTTTCTCGTAATTAATTGGGACCTGGCCATTTGTATCCAGGAGGGTTGTTTTAAACGTATTCCAACTCCACTTTAATAACGTAATGAGTGACTTAAAGCACGCAACTGTCACTTTTCTAGATATTGTCTTGGAGAGTATGATGATTGGTTCTCCGTAATCGAGTACTTTGTGGGGTGTAACGTGGTCCGGGCCTGCTATATTATAGAGAAGGCAGGGTATCTGTCCAGCGTTTACATCTGTCCCATTATTGGATTTTTTAGAAGTTTTAAAATGGAATCCTGCATCGTCATTAATGACCATGGCTTGGCCAGAGGAACCGCAATCAGATGATGGTCCGTTGATACAGGCCCATGCGACATACCATTTACTTGCCTGTGGGATAAAATATTTTTTTTATATCTGCTATTTTTATATTTATATGATTATATACTAGCGGGCCCGGCAGACGTTGTCCCGCCCTGATTATAAAACAATCCTTGACAAATTATATACTAAAATGTTCCTCATGAATCACTTTATGCACTGGTGAAAACCGCACGAAGATCCGTTCAATAGTTTTTGAGTTTATCGCGAACAGACAGACAGACAGACGCGGTAGGGAACTTTGTTTTATACCATGTAATGATAGTATAGTTTCACAAGGAGTTTTAAAACCGAGAATAATGCGCAATATTTGTGCAAAGTTTCTGATAATTTTCGTAGATTTATATACGTCGCTGTGTTAAGAAACGATATTTGACCGTTGCGGGTCACGTGAGTTTCACAAAATAAATAAAGGTATTATAATAATTGTTATTTAATATATTAACCATCACTATCCCCTACTGTCTTCTGTCCCTCTCGTTCATTCGCTATCTTATATGGACATTTTTAAACCAATTTCTTCACTTTTGGTATTACGACCAGATTACGTAAGAGTACGATTTTTTTTTTTAAATTTTAATTCATATAAATCTTATTCTGTCAATTACAAAAAGAACAAAAAGTTACTTATCCAAATAGATGCAGCAGTTCTAAAGTGATAAGCATGCATATATTCGCTAAATCGATTTTTATTTATATACTAGCTGTGTCCGCGACTCCGTCCGCGTGGAACGTAACGTAAAAAACAACCGTGACTTATAAAGTCAACTGAATGTATTATGTCCATTTAATTATCTACTTTTCTCTCGTACTTAAGCCCCGTCGTCATTAAAATTACAATAACTAATAATAGAGTGAACCGATTTTAATGAAACTAAAACTAAATGTTATTCGAGGATATGTTTTAAGATTTTTATATAAGAGGTTTTATCGTAAACGCAGTATTTCAGCAGTGATGCGTGTTCAAACAAACAGACAGACAGATAGACAGGCAAACATATCTAAATATGATTGAAATGTATTTTATTACGTATTCCAAGATGCTGTAACAATTTTTTTCACAAAAATCTAAAAAGTACAGACACTTTAGATTTACATTCTTATTATATATGTATAGAAGAAGATTATATTTTTAACTTAAGATAATAAAAACTACGTTTCGAACTTACCGCCAACGGTATCGGTGTTTTAAACAACACCGGGAATCGATCCCGTGGAGCGCACTCAAACACGATTTCATCGCTTTCAGCTATAAGCTCGCCATTCCCTTCCTGTTCGCCGCCTTCCATGCCGATATCAAAAAGTTTTATCTTCGATGTATAATCACCGCGACCTCCGAATAGGCCGTAGCCTCCTGAAAATTCAGAAACATATCCTTGATAAATTGCATACGAGTATACAATTTTTTCTAATTCGTTTATAAGATCGAGTTTTTTTATACTCTATTACGCTAGAATCCTCAAAATGAGACTAGTTTCATGTGCAGTTTTTGGAATACGCCACCAGATGTTTGCCGACAGATTTTTAAGTTACCGTCAACGGTCAGGTCGTCAATATTCCTATCATCATGTAATACAGCTTTACCACAATGTTTTCCTACACCAGAAGCTCAGGCTCGATGTACGATTGAGACACTACAACTCATTAATCGTCACCACTGTATTATTATCAAGACTTGAAACTGGCTACCAAGATCTCAGTATTAATAGTATAGTGCTCCCTAATATCTTATATTCCGCATCCGATATACACGTATTCATTTGTGAATTATGCAATTTCGATTGTATGGTTCACAAATGTATATATGTATGAATAGCTTAGAGTAGTTAGCTAGGACAGATGCGTCTTTTTCCAGGTAACAGCCCAAGCCGAGGTGTGCATGCACCCTTGTGTATGTTACCTAAAACCCATATCGGTTGCGTGCCTTAAGCGCCAACCTTAGTAGTCCGGTGAAGCTGTGAAGACCCTGCCGGGTCAATAGCGTAGTCAGTACGAGAAAAAAAAAAAATTATTCCGCAGAAACGTGGACCGCGGGTATAGTCGTCACATTCGCACATTATAACAATTCCACATCAAATGTTTGCGAAATTTTTTAAAGATTCATCCGTCTGATCGCGTGCGAAACACTGAAGTGTTACGGCGAGCCAATGTTTTTTTTTTTCATAGGTGGCAAAACAAACATGTGTGTCACACTATATTAAGTGATCAACACCGTCCATGGACACTAACAACACCAGAGGACTCGCAAGTGCGTTGCCGACCTTTGAGGGGAAGGGTTGGGGGAGGGAGAGGAGAGAGGAGAGGGGAGAGGAGGTGGGCCTCCGGCGCTCTCACTGAGCGTACGAAACGCAACAATGCAAGCACTGTTACTTCACGTCGGTGTTTCTGCGAGAGGGTGGTAGTACTCCGGGTGAGCCGACACATTCATGCTGAAACCAGTTAAAAGCTTCAGCGTGGATCTACCACCACTCTAATGTATGTGGTATTGAAGCGTATTTGATGTGACGACAGCTTCGGTGGTGCGGTCATGTGTCTCGCATGGCGGAGGAGCGACTTGGGAAGCGCATCTTTTATTCTGAACTCGAAGACGGCAAGCGTAAACAGGTCAACTACTCAGATACAAAGATTAAAAAGATTAAGCGTCACATGAAAAAGTGTTTTTTTTTTTTATAGTAGCACGGCAAAATGACTGCACTGTGCCTGATGGTAAGCGCAGTACAATACAGAAACAATGGCGACCACCGAGTGACACACGATCCATCGCCGGTCGCCGCTGTCATGCCGGCCTGCGAAATGCTGTATAAGCACAGGCTGATCCCGAAACGCGACCCGCAAAAGCGAATCACTATGACGGGCTTTTTCGCCATATACATGGTGGTTGCGACCCAGTCAAATTGTAAAACCCTACCACCCCGCTTTCGACATTTCGACATTGCCTCGTTCGTTATTCAGTAGGGTGCACCACGTGCAGGTGAGGTTGGCTTGGATGTCTCAAGTCTTAGATTTTATTTGACACCCCTTACATAGACCCTTCACTCTGGGAGGTTCTAGCAGCTAAACGTCCAGAATGGAGAGCTCACGTGGCAACTAGAGTCCAGAATTACGAAGAACATCGACGTGCTGCACATGATATTAGACGTGATGAATTGAAAGCCCGACCGCCAGCGGCAATCAATTATACCTACGAGAATAGTGTTCTCACTTGTGTACAATGTGCACGCACCTTCCGTAAGAAAATATATATTAGCCTATATGAGCCATATGAAAGCACAAAAGCGCTGAAGTTGAAGCAGTCGCTGTGACCGTAAACGGCCAAGAGCATACATTATACTAATTACTACCCGCGACTTCGTCCGCTTGGAATAGTTACTCTGGTCTAACGTTAACACGCAGTGGAAGCTCTTAAAAAGGAAAAAAAAGCTATTAAATTAGAAATAAAAGTAGTATAAACTTTTTGCATAGGAAAACAAAATAAACTTCGATAATGTTTGCGATAGAAACTTACCACGTTACCATGGCAACGTATATAATACTAACGCTAACGAAATCTTTATTTGAACAATTTTGTTTTATGATTATGAAGACTAAGAAGATAATAATGATGGATAAAATAATGTACGACATATTATATATGTTATTGCTTATGCCTTCATTGTAACTTGGACATGGATGAAAATTGATTAAAGTTTAAATAAGAAATACCTATATTGACAACTTCAGAATTGGCTGTATGGATTAATTCCTTCGCCTGTCCTGTTGAACGAATATTATTACTACTACTAACGAAATCTCTCAAAAGGAAAAAAGTGCCCGATTTTGAAACATTCTTCTTTGGTACTCTGCTTCTATTGGTCTTAGCGTGATGATATATAGCCTATAGCCTTCATCGATAAATGAGCTATTTAAAACCGAAGGATTTTCTCGAATCGGACTGGTAGTTCCTGAGATCATAGCGTTCAACCAAACAAACAAACTCTTCAGCTTTATATATTAGTATAGATGAGTGTTCATACAAACAGACAGACATTTCTAAAAATGATTGAAATGTATTACTTATTCCAAGACACCTGCAATAGTTTTTATCACGAAAATCGAAAAAGTACTGACCCGTTAGATTTACATCATATAATATGAGAGAAAAGTAAATAAGCAAATGGACAAAATACGTTCAGATGACTTTATCAGTCATTGTTCTGTACATCAGGTTCCACGTGGACGAAGTCGCGGGCACAACTAGTTTTATAATATTTATAGATTCTGCAACATATATCCGATCTCTTACCTAAAAGTATATCAGTGTCACACATAAATCGTATAGCTTCAACAGAATGGCCCGAGTATCCCCAGCCACCTCCGTGGCTTTCAAATCTGTTCACAGTGAGGAAATCGTCTTTAACGGGTGCCACAGTAGAGACAATGTTATCGCGTTTACATTCAACTTGGTATATTCTAAAACAAAATATATAATTTCAAAACAAAATCATTATAGTCGTATTTAATAATTCTTACACACACAAATCCGGCCAATTTAAATAAGACAGATACAAGCTATTTCAGGTCGCTGAAGTTTTACCAAGATGAAAGCCATGTATCTAGAAAAGCTTTGAGTATAATGATGGATCGATGTAGGAGTACAGGAAGACCGAAAAAGGTATGGACGGATTGAGTGTAAAAGGTGTGAATACTGAGATGACATCTGATAAGCGAGAGTGGAAAAGGAAAACATGTTGTGCCGACCCTACTTAGGTGGGATAATAAGGAGATGATGATGTAAGTTTTACCTTCGACCAATTCCTTAATTTCATGATTTTATCACAGTGAAATAAAATATCGAGAGATGGTATGCGGTATATAGAAAATATACATGAATTTCTGAACCAAACTATGTTATTGATGCTTATTTAAATTATTAATTAGTATAAATATTATTAATACCGATAAAATTTAAAATACAACTTCGTCATATTTCTAAATAAGTATCTTATACAGAGAATAGTATGAAAATGTCTCGTATATTATTCGTAGAAGTCAAATATACTAAGGAGATAGCATCGTTAAAATATAAAACGTTGAACATGTTTATTGCAACCTGAAGACCATTTAATTATAATTTATACAATCAATACATAGATACTCTGTACATTATAAAGTAGTTGACACAATATGAGGAATTGTATTCGTATGGAATATAAGACGGCGATGTTCAACTGATCATAACTAAAATAAATAAATAATAAATAAAAAAATAAAAAAGTTGTATATCGTTCACACGCAGTAGAAGTTAAACTTAGTATTCTGATTAATTTTCAAGAGAACGAGATCAATACACTATTATGAATGTGGTAAGCATTACTTTTCGGCATTATTTTCTAATATTAAAAATGTTAATAATACACAGAATAATTTTTTAAAGTGCACGATAGTCACTAAGATCTAACAGAAAATAATGTCCTATAGATTTGAACGTTTCTCACTCCTTTTCTTTGTATATACTTCGAGTACATTAAGAATATACTATCTCATTCACTAACAGCCCAAAATCTAAATATACATTTATAGCCGTCTCTTTTTCGTTACACATTTTCGTTTTATAAAATCTATTCGACACCAAAAGTTGCATATAACAAAAAAAATTGTACTTACTTATTATCGTGGGCGTACGTTAATGAATCAAGGCAACCTAACAGGTGTAAAGCTGCATGCATCCTTGTCACGAGACACCCGAATGCAGACGGTATAGCCAACTCCTGGTTTAAAACTGACATATTGGAAAGAGCAACACTGTGCGTCGGCCTATCCTGATTATTGCACATCACTTCAAAATGCTCCATATTTTTAAAGTCTTCTAATCGTTTCATATTGCCGTAATTAGGATAATCATATTCACTGTCTGGAGAAAACTCTTCCGTATCGTTGTTGCAGCATCGTTGTAATTTATGGGAGTCAAACGCAAGTATATTATAGCATTTCATGACCCTCATTTGTGGTTGATAGCACCAGAGTACATCATATAGTGGGTCTAGGCAGGCGAGGGTATTGATAAAGTCTACTTGCTCCGGTCCCACCCACGTGTTGCATGAACCGTCGCTCTTATTTATTATTAGACATTTGTTGTTCCGGACAGTTCGGTAGTATTACTGGAAAATGTGTAAAAAAAACATCATTATAATTCTTAAATAATCTTTATGAGATCTGACGCCACTGATAATGAATTAAGTCTTACTTCAAGTGGAAACTAGTAAATAATTATCCGATTTTAATGAATAAGCAAAGTAAAACAACAAAACGTACAATAAATAGATTTTAGTGATCGAAATTACACCATAAATCATGAATTTTTCAAATTTCAAAATTATCTATATTAAAACAGACTATCTACATTTTTTATTTATAATACTAAAGCCCATCAATAGCTACGGAACAGGAAAAAAAAAGAAATCAGTTCGTAAATGGAGGAGAAAAAGGTACTTGAGTGTTCTGTCGCCATCATTTATAGTATATAGATTATCATATGACAATATTATAAAAAATATTCTTACTTATACATTTATTATTTGCTGTTATAGTCGAACTGAAAAGTGTGTCGGTTTTAATTAGCGCCTGAGACACTTGCACAAAGGTTTGATCTCCAGAAGCAGACACCCAAACTGCTTTACAAGCATATCGAGGTCCAAGACGAGGCACTCGAGCTGGCCTGGCGTGCCAAACGGGACATCTCTCCCCATGCGAAGGTTCCTCTTTACGAGGTCTTCCCAGGGAACCTTTCTGTTAAATAAATCGATAATAGAAAAAAATAACTTTACTTTAGGTTTTTAAATTATTGTATACCAGCGCGCCCGGTGAATGTTGCAGGACAACATGATAATAAAAAAATCCTTGACAAAATATGTACCTAAAGATTCCTCATGAATCACTTTATATACTGGTGAAAACCGCATGAAACCCCGTTCAGTAGTTTTTGAGTTTATCGTGAACAGACAGACAGACGTGGCAGAGGACTTTATTTTATAATATGTAGTGTTTGGTAACATGTTTAGATTCCGCGTCGACATACGCTCTTACACTTACAATCCTACAATTTTTCAATGGACGGAACATAATAACCAGTAATGATTATTGGTACACTCATTTAGTAGTTCTATTAGGAAAGTTTTCCAGAAGTTTAGAAAATTGGTGATTTTATAGATTTCGTTGTCATCTTTCCGAACTTCAACTTTGCCACCTAGTGTCTCCGCCGCTTGCGCCACCATATTGGAAAAATGACGCCTAGTAGCAGTTTTTTGACAATATCTCCATTGCAACTAATTTTTTTCGATAATAATTTCCCTTCTTTTTATGACTGAGTACCGCAAAGTATACTCCAACACGCGTCTTAGCTAAAAAAACTAATTACCCGGAAAACTTTCGAAGTAACCTCTATATTTCGGATCAAATAACTAAACTATATAACAAGTATTGGAAAAATACTATGTAGGGTGGTTACACCGTCTTCAAAAAAAGTTATGATTTTCTCGAAGTGTACATTTATTGCAGGAATCTTGTGGTGGTAGTAGTGGTGTGTGGTTTTTATGGTGGTAGAGCCTCGCTGAAACTATTACTGGTTTTAGCATGAATGGGTCGGCTCGCTCGGGGTAGTACCACCCTCTCACAGAAAACCGACGTGAAGTAACAGTGCTTGCATTGTTGCGTTTCGTTCGGTCAGTGAGAGCGCCGGAGGCCCACCTCCCCACCCCTCTCCTCTCTCCTCTCCTACTCCCTCCCTTAACCCTTTCCCCCAAAGGGTGGCAACGCACTTGCGACTACTCTGCTGTTGTTAGTGTCCATGGACGGTGGTGATCACTTAACATCAGGTGACCCACCTTTTCGTTTGCCACCTATGACATAAAAAAAAAAAAATCTAAACAAATTTCTTTCTTCTAGCTCCGACTCTCAACATCATTTTATGATTACATTTGTAGACATTTAGTAGGTGGTAGAGCCACGCTGAAGCTATTATTGGGTTCAGCATGAATGGGTCGGCTCGCCCAGGGTAGTACCACCCTCTCGCAGAAACACCGACGTGAAGTAACAGTGCTTGCATTGTTGCGTTTCGTACCGTCAGTGAGAACGCCGGAGGCCCACCTCCTACCCCCACCCACCTGTCTCCTCTCACCTTCCCTCCCTCTGCCCCAAACACAGGCTGGCAACGCACTTTCGACGCCCCTGGTGTTGTTAGTGTCTATTCGTTTGCCTGCTATGACATAAACACTATGACTATACTGCTATGATATAAAAAATAAACACTCTAAAACCATTTAAAAAAATTCTACCGTGAAATAGTGATCACGTATTTGTGATCTGTAGGGTACACTGTCACACCACACACACAAACACCTAATGTTTCAATCTATTCTTGAAATTAACCTAAATCCCAATACTGTATTTTCATTTGTAAAACAATGCACATGGATTAATTTATACGAGGTGTTCGGTATGTCGCTTACAGTATTCTAAGACATGATAGTTCATAGTCACATTTAACATATCAAATAATAATATCAAAATAAATACTAATAAACAATAAAGAGAACCTAAGTTAAACCTTGATATGAAACTTTCAAAAGTATAAACACAAACGTAATAAAGTTAGATGAAATGACCGTTGCCGAAAGCTGCAAAGGGCGACCCAGAGTTAATAACCGTCGATAATAAAACGGACATTAACCCTCTTATTTTGTTCATGCCATTCCCACGTTCACTTTCAAGTGAATTGTGAACAGTGAGAAAGTGTGAAAAAAGTGAACATATAGAATTATAACGTATATTTTTGGTATTTTTCTAGATAATTACGTCAGATATGATATTAATCACCAATTTTTTTAATTGATTTAGAAGGAGAATCGAGTGCGAGTGAGAATTATCGTCCACAAATATTGATACTGTCTAAACTTTCTGTATATAACGTATTTTCTATACTTTTTATTGCCATATTTATTGTTATAATTTGAGCAACATACCTGATAGTTGCCGAACGTGTAAAGTTCTCCCTCTCTGGTCAAGACTGCGGTGTGATTACTACCGGCCGCAACGGACGAAGCTTTTGGGATACGCACACGCACTATTCTGTGGTGACTCGATATATCGCCTGTGCCGAGCTGCCCATACTGATTTGAGCCAAACGTGAGGACTTCGCCTGAACAAATTTGACTATTCATTAATAAAATGTTCTTTATTAGAAATAAGCACCAGTAACGTTACCTTATCTACCTATACATACAGGGTACGGGTATGTTCTTTATATACCGTGCCCATTCACTACGATACAGTGCCAAGTGTGATATCGGCGAAATGAAGATAATCGATTAAGGACTGTATACACTACTCGTTGTACCACGATTCCATAATAATTGGTAAACTAAAAGGCTATAATAAGTTACATATTTATCAGACTCTTTGTGAACTTTTGATAAAAACATTATCGCTATTGTTAAAACTATAAGTGACTTCAGTACATGAGTTTAAACTCTTCGTATAGCTTATAAGAGCTTCTCTATCACCGTTTCATGTCAGAATGGTTTGTAATCGAACACTTGTATGTTTTTTTTTATATCATAGGAGGCAAACGAACATGTAGGTCGATTGATGTTAAGTGATCACCACCGTCCATAGACACTTGCAACACCAGAAGAGTCGCAAGTGCGTTGCCAGCCTGTGTTTGGGAGAAGGAGTGGGGAAGTGGGGAGGGGGAGGGGAGTTGGGTATCCGGCGCTCTCACTGACCGAACGAAACGCAGCAATGCAAGTACTGTTACTTCACGTCTTATTTCTATGAGAGGATGGTACTACCCGTGCGGAGCCGATCCATTCATGCTGAAAGCAGTAATAGCTTCAGCGTGCCTCTACCACCTACATGAATAAATCCATATAAGCGATTGAGTATCGCAAAAACGTAAAATCCGTATGTCGTGCATCCAACCTATAATGTAAATCAGTATCATTTAAAATCTAAGTATTCATTGACGAGTTATAAAGTCTATATAGGTAATATATATATTAAACAAGTTAATTTACCATGTTCAGTAAGTAATACGGTGTGGTGCAGGCCACAAGCTACAGCTACAACACGGTGTCCTCCTGGCAGAGCAACACGTGACGGTGCTAAGCAACTGACTTTGGAACTAATGTCTCCTTGAATTTCTGAAGTACTTGGTTGGGCATCAAATTCAGCAGCATCTTTACCGCAAAATTGTTCCGCTTCTTTATCTGTCAATTGGACGTAGAGTATAAATTGGTTACTTAATGAACGCCCAGAGTAGCGAAAACCATAATGGTTTAAGTCCCATTCAAACGAATATAAGCCTTATGATGCACAAGTTCAGAGACAATTTTAAAAACATATTATCCGCTATTTTGAGATTTATTTCTTAATTCCGAACCCGACGGGTTTTTATTCACATTTTAAGAGTATTCATTGCACTATTTTTTATCGGAGCATTTTACATACAGACTTATAAAATAATTGATGGCTGCTCATTACTTGGTCTGCTATAAATTACTACACACAAATCTATACTAATAAGAATGTGAAAAACATTGTTGCAGGTGTCTAGGAATAAGTATCTAATAAAACACATTTCAATCATTTTTAGTGATATCTATCTGTTTGTCTGTTTACGCACTTTTTTTTTCGAACTGACTACGCTATTGACCATGCAAGGTCTTAACAGCTTCACCGGACTACTAAGGCGAGCGCTTAAGGCACTCAGCCGATTTTATTTTGACAACTAGCTCAAGGGTGCACGGCACACCTCGGCTTTGGCTGTTGCCTGATACATGCAATTCGCGACCTATCTTTTTTTTTTAACGTGGGTAAATCCCTTATGTATACGCCACCCCCCCCCCCGGGGGAGAGGGGGGGTTATGTCCGACTCGCACAGACTAAAACCCCACGGTGTACCGACAGACCGTTTTGTGGGGGCGGCAAGGGATCGAACAAGCTAATCAACCTTGTAGAGCCGCCCCCACGGTCCGCCCGGCGGAAGGTGACCGCCGGGCTCCTACCTATAGAGGGACAGACCGGGTACACACCGGCTGCCCCCCCTCGTCCGCCGGACCTGTGCAATGAGGAGATGGGCCCCCCGGCCCATCCCCTCAGGTCCGGCTACGGTGGCAGGAGGAGTTGGGCGAAGCGCCTTCTCCTCCTGCCTGTCCTCCTTTGGCGGAGCCGTCCACTTTCAGGGTCTGCCTCGCGGGACCTCTCCGCCACCTCCTTCTGCAAGACGACCTCCTCGCAGAAGGAGGCCATCGCTCGCCAAGCCTGTTCGCTGCCGAGCATGGCCGAAACCACGCTCGGTATCGATAAGTCCGTTCCCACTGCAGCAGCCAGAATGCGGCGAAGCTAACCTAAGCTAAGCTAACTATTCATAAAATATATCGAGTTGTTGAAACATATATGTGTACCAAGCATACATACCTCTTTTAGTTTGTACTTTACTTACCATCAGGTATAGCGAAGTCACTTTGACATGCTACAATAGAAAAACCTATCAATCTAATCTAGACAGTGGACTGTATTTAAATTGGCTATTGGGGTGTAACTCTTGCGTCGGGAACCGTGAGCCTCCGCTAGTGAATCGCGTTTCCCAAGAGTATTTTAAGCATTTTTAGCGACACATGGGTGTTTCTAACCTAACTCCTTATTACTCAAAGGTAGCAATCTATGATTTTTGACCTCAAAACTACGGGTTTTTGTCTTGGTTATACATAGTTGTAAATTTATATATACTAATCACCCACGCTTGTTTACTTAATTATTTACATAATTAAAGAAAACAGCGCGTGTATCAGCGTGTACACGCGGATAATGTGAATGTCATGCTTTTCGCATGCCGGCATGACAGCGGCGACCAACGATGGATAGTGTGTTACTCGGTGGTCGCCATTGTTTTTGGATTGTACTGTGCTTACCATCAGGCACAGTGCAGTCATTTTGCCGTGATACAATAAAAAAAAACTTTTTGGCTTGTATGTTTTGTAAACTAATACTTAATATATATTCTTAAATAAATACTTTTTATTTTTTAACTCTTAAATAGATCATCTTAATAAAGGAGGCTGATAATGAAAGAGCAGTAACCCTGGCTCCTTCACGTCTCGCGTTATGGCAGTAATAAGAAGTTAAAATTCAGCAAAGTGTGAAGATATGAAGCCGAGAGCGGTGACTCCTACCGAGATCCTAATTTCAGATAGCGCTACGTTGTTTCCAAACAACTTATGAAATAAACGAAGGAGTGAGGGAGATAGAGAGATCGATGCACTCGCTTTAGAGTGGCGTGTGACGTGCACTGTTACTTGCATCGCGTACACTATAAAGCTTAGCGTCGACCTGACCCGAGCCGAATCCTGTTACATTGTGTCACAAACTTTATAGTTTGTGTCCGCAACTCTGGAGAGCAACGTCACAGCTTATTTGATGGTATTTGACGAGCACATTTTAGATTGATAGCTATCGCCCGATTAGCCTGTTAGATACATTAGGTAAATTATACGAGCGGCTCCTTCTGAACCGTCTCCAGATCTCGATTACAGATTTAAAGTTAATACCACCTGAGCAGTTCGGATTTCGTGCCGAACACTCTTGCACGAATCAAGTACACCGCCTCACGGAGTACATTTTCTCTAATTTTAATGCTGACCCGAAACGTAAATCTTCCAGGTGGCTGGAAAGTGGCCCTGGGACATGGCTGCATTGAAGATGCAGACCAATAGAGCTATGATGTGATCGGGAAGGAGTTTCAGTACCTCGTTCCTGATCCCATCGGGACCTGGGGACTTCCTAAGCTTGAGATGCTGGATGGCGGTCGAAACTTCATCGAAAGTTATTGAGGTTAGGGTATCCACAGGAGGGGACGCTAGTGCATGCTCTACCGACAATTCGATCGACCCAATATGGATAGGATCAGTGTTATCAGTGTTCAGTGAACACTGTTTTTCTAAACTCGCGACAAGACATTCCGCTTTATCTATGCTATCGAAGGCAGGAGGCAATGCGGCACCTCTATCGAGAGGAAGCATCGGAGTAGTGAGATCTGACTTTAAAGTTCGCGAGAATTTCTAGTACGACAGGCGAGACGGCCGGAGATCCTCCAGAAGTCTGTCCCACCTGTCGCCCCGAATCTCAGAGATACGAGATTTGACTATTTTACATAACAAGCGTAATCGGTCGCGATTTTCTGCAGACGGGTAAGCGTCGTGAGCTCGAGTCGCGACGTTCTTTTGTGTGTCACCACTAACGTACTGCTTTCACGATAAAACCTCACCAGGAAAATCTTAAAGCATATCCTCGAGTAACATTTAGTCTTGGTTTCATTATAATCGGTTCACTCTATCAAAAGTTATTGTAACTTTAAGTTTAAATACGTGAGAAAAGTATGTAAGTAAATGGACTATTAGTAACTGTTTTTTTATATATTGATTTCCACGCGGACGAATTTTATTTCTCAATGTCAGTTCGTAATACTAACCGTTGTTACTATCGGGTCTAGCAGACGGTTCGAGTTCCTCTTCCGAGTCTATGACGGATTGTTCGTAACCTCCAGCCGCTGCGAAAGCTTCAGCACATACGCGACATATACCGCAAACTGTGCACCCACTGTCTCCTTCGCCACATCCACATTTTCTATAAAAAAATAAATGTACTTAGTATTATACCTTAGAAAACTAATCTCATTGTTTAGTAAACATCAATACTCATTTCTACATAAAAATACATATATGTATGTATAGCATTTAATGTATAAATATTACTAATACACATTTAATTTTAACTACACGATGTCATTATAGTGATTTTGATTGTCACAGAGAAAACAGTCTCTTACGTGTTTAAGTTTACTATAACTTCCGTTTTCGTTGAATAAAGTATCTACTTAATATGAATTGAAATGGTTATGTTTAAAATTAAACAAGAAATATTCAAAACGATTCAAAATATCAAACATACTCTACAAGGTTTATAGAATTCTAAATGTAATATATTGTTGGAAATAAATAAAATGTCGGGTAGTTATACTGCGACTGCGTTTATAAGGGCGGCGCTTGCCGTGTTGAGTCAGTCTTTCGGTGGCCGCCGTAACGTGCAGTAGCTCTGTCGGAACTCGTGTCGGTAATATAAATAATGTTTCGTTGTTAGAATGTGTTCTGAACAATATATTCTAAATTGGCCAGTCCCCTTTTTATAATTAAATAATTGTTTCCATTTCTAACAATATATACAAGTGAGATACTAACTCGCGGGGCACCCTGTTTGGTAATTGAGAACAGTGACAAGCGTTTGAGAATCCTGTACACTCCCGACATAAAACACAGACGCGACAATAATCCATACTCCACGTGTGAGACGTTTGGCACAGACGAGTATCCTCTTTATTACTGTCGGACTGCCGAGACGTGTTCAATCCTACAAAAAAATAACAGTATGAAAAAAATACTTACGATACAGTACGAATAAATGACAAATTGTCTAAAGACAGCTTATCAGATGACCAAGAACGCGAAACGGGTGATGTGGAACGAAGACCCACAATAATAAATAGACAAGAAATGGTTGTTAATTCCGGTTGTGGAATGAGCTTCCAGCTGAAGTTTATCCCGAGAACTATAGTATGGAGTGCTTCAAGGGGAAAATAAATAGGTTATTTAAGGGTCAGCAACGCGCACACTTCTGATGTTACAAGCGTCCATAGGCTGCGGTGACCGCTTTACATCAGGCGGCCCGCGTGCTTGTTTGCTACCGTCGTGGTATAAAACAAGAAATCTATATACTACATAGAATTTGATTAATTTCCGACAAGGCTATAAAATCTCTCGTGGTTATTAATAGTATATAAAATAGTTACACGCAAAATGCTTACTTTCTTTAGTGTATCCAAATTCCCGCCCACACTGTCCTTTGTTATTAATGCCAAATGTATACACGTGTCCAGAGTTAGTTAACACGACAGCGTGAGCTTTACCCAACGCCACCTTAAAATTGAAAAATTCAATTCTACGTTATCCAATTGTTACAAAAAATGTAATAACATGTTACAAAAAAATTATACCATTTTCTCAAAAAAAACCAAATGTTTTTAACGACTTTAATGTTTGCCATCATTTGTTTAAATCTTATATTATTTGTTAATATTATATGAATAGGTGGTCACCTGTATAACCCTTTCATGTCGAAGACCTTGCACAAGGCCAGAAGAATCGCAGTGCTGGGTGTCTTTGCCAAACATCAGAAGCAGGCCCTGTCGCGTTACAAGCGCAGTAGAACCGTAATTGCAAGCTGCGTACACGATATGATGTCCATCGACCTAATCCATATTAAAGTATACATTTATCAAATCATGTTTCTTCACAAATTGTTATTATGAAAATTCGAAAGAAATCATTAACAGATTATTTTACCCATAATTGAATATAATTTGACACTTAGAGATTAGCTGAATTATAAAAAATATATAATTCATAAAATACACATATTTAAACTCAAGGAGAAGATGTTTATAACACCAGCCGTGTTACATGGACCAGAGTGTTCGGCTACGAGAAGGAATGATTACATATAGCAGAGATGTGAAGGATAAGATGGATGTGTGGTGTAACCACAGTGGATACGTTTAAGAATGAGCATATCAGAGGAAGTTTGAAAATGGTATCAGTGATAGAGAAGTTGAAGGGTGATAGGATACAAGGTGTGGGCATGTTATGTGGAGAGATGAAAGTCATGTAACCAGAAAAGTTTTGGATATGAAGGTGGACTGATACAGGAGTAGAGGGAAACCAAAACGTATATATGAACTGTGTGTATAAGAGGTGTAAATGTTGAGATGATATATGACGGAGAGTGGAAAAGGAAAACATTTCGTGCCAGCCCTGCTTAGGGTAAGAAGATGATGTATATAAAGTACACAGATGGAGACAGTTTATGGTGTTCTGAGATTGTGATTTTATATAAATATTAATATTAAATATTAATAATTTCAATATTATCCATATTTCAATATACTCTAACAAAATTTTAATTTTCATATAAACATTAATGAATTAATATACCTTCAACATCTTTTTGGGTCTCGTTGGCTTGGGGTTTCGCCTATGCTTACTCGAGTCTCCATCCTCACCACGCCGCGCGACACCAGTAAATAGTGCGGTGCCATTGTCAAGAACCATTATGGCGTGTACGCCTTCGTGACCGATAGCAACCTTTAACAATACACATTACCATTTACTAACCTATGTCAGAACTAATATAACTTAATTTGTTTTACTATATGTAACGAATCGGTAAAATAATGCACATTTATGCACAATCAATTTAAAGTTTAAATAAACATGATTACTATAACAAACTACACTCATCTGTTACTCTTTTAATTGTGAAAATGGGTATAATTTTTCTATGGACAACAATATTTTTATAGAAGTCTGATTGCTACATATGCTAATAAAAATCCCAGTAGATGGTAGAGCCACGCTGAAGCTATTAACTGGTTTGAGCATGAATGTTTCGGCTCACCCGGAGTACTACCACCCTCTCACAGAAACACCGACGTGAAGTAACAGAGCTTGCATTGTTGCGTTTCGATCGGTCAGTGAGAGCGCCGGAGGACCACCCCCCTCCCGCAACCCCTCCCCCACACTGGCTGGCAATGCACTTGCAACTCCCCTGATGTTGCGAGTGTCAATGGACGGTGGTGATCACTTAACATCAAGTGACCCACCTGTTCGTTTGCTTCCTATGATATAAAAAAACCTAATTCAATGTGTAGTTCTTCTATTACTTAATAGAAGGTTTTTGTTTATTACGGTATTTGACGGTATTATTATTCAAGCCCGAACTTATGGCGAACGCTCTTTGTCAGAGTGGCCAAAAAGATTGACGAGAACTGTACCTACGGTGGAAAGGCCAGATGACTAACGAACTTTTGGCAGTTAAAGTAGTACGTTAGTCACTTGACCTTTTCAGCATTAGATCATATTGATTACATCGAGACTTAAGGAGTCATACAAGTTGTCCCGTGTCCTTCTTGAACCAATAAGAACATGGGTTTATAATTCCTTGACTGACTGAATTATTCCGATGTAAAAAACGGTCATCCACCCTTGTGGGGGTAAAATAGTTGTAATTAATTAGTCGAACTATTCATTTTTTTATGTTTTAAAAGGAATGGCATTTGTTGTGTGTTCACTTAAAAATTTTCTTAGAAAATTAACTACAATAGTACTAATTTATTCAAAGCAGATATGGTTATTTAAACAAGTTATATGGTATACTAGATGTAACCAGCGGCTCCGCACGCGCTTTTTAAAAATTTATTAAAGAAATGTAAAATTGTGAGTGGGTGTGTACATTACAGAAAGGCTTTTTCAAAAACATTTGTAACTACGATACGAACGCCATCTACTGTAACATGTAACGTGTACATTAGATATATGAATACTAATAGTATATCGAATGGGATAGGATTTATCATCGGCAACATACCTGGAACTTCAACCAACTATATACCAAACTCAGTGCTCACTAACCCTATATAAGAAAGTAATGAAAATTATAAGCTATACATTATCGAACAATATATCTTAAATCTTTTATTTTATAGATAAATATAATATGCCCGTATTGTCGATATACTTAAGTTATTCTTATACGTTGCTATAATAACTGAGTTATGTAGAAGCAAACGTGGTAAATAAAACAATATGGTCGCCAAATTGACCAAAAAGATGATATAATTCATATTACATACAAATATATGACTTTCAATTATGTATATTTATTCTTGGAGTCAGTAAGGCACACGTTTCACGCGGTTGTAACATATTTTTAATCAATTTCACACGGACGAATACATAGGTAGCAGTTAATCACTACATAGTGTACCAATTCAAATAAAAACAGAATCATTAAAATCTGTTCACAATTGACTAAAATATCGATTAACATACATAAAAAAATACATACAACCGAACATAGGACCCTCCTCCTTTTTCGAAGTCGGTTAAAAAAAGTCCTCTGTCAGCTTATCTGTTCGCGATAAAGTCAAAAACTACCATTTTCATGCTGTTTTCACCAGTAGATAGAATGATAATTTATGGGGAAGGTGTAGGTATAATTTGTCAAGGTTTTCATTTTAGTATCCGTCTCCGTCCGTATAACGTCTTCCGAGCCCGCTAGTTATCTGCCCGTAAAAGCCCCGTGAAAGTCGGTCCAACCAATTAGGAGATAGTAGGATATTGCGGACGAAGTCTTGAGAAACAAAATAAAATAATCTAACTTACTTCTTATAAGGTGAGTTATCTTCCAGTGAAAGTCCCGTGAAAATCAGTTCAAGCATTACGGATATTCCACTGCGGCTGAAGGCGAATAAAAAACCTAAATTACTTTTTATAAGGTCTGCTATCTACCAGTAAATACCCCGTGAAAATCGGTCCAACCATTTTGGAAATAGCCATGCGGACGAAACCGCGGAAAAATAAAATAGAACATGTCAACCGCTATAATTTCGACTATCTGGCACTAAAAAGTAAAATTCCCGTAAATATAGATCCAGCCGTTTTGGAGATTACCCGCAACAAACAAACAAACAGAGAAAATATA
>MU159119.1:125595-137110 GCA_015888305.1 Antheraea pernyi | reverse complement strand
CGCTACAATAATACAGGAGAATCCGCTGAACAGCATCCAGGCCGTAAAAGGAGTACAACCACTCGGCAAGACCGGTACATACAACTGACTGCAAGACGCCAGCCGATGTTAACCGCTCGAGAGATAAGTTTGAGGCTACAAATTTCAAGTGGTGTTGATGTAAGTCCTCAAACTGTGCGAAATCGACTGCATGAGTACGGCCTACGAGCTCGACGCCCAATCAGGTGCCCACCGATACGTCACGGGAATCGCGCTCGTCGATATGAATGGTGTAGAGAACGCATAACATGGACCCAGGAACAATGGGATAAAATTATGTTTTCCGATGAGTCGCGATTCGGGTTTAAGCCTGATACAAGAAGGGTGCGAGTGTATCGTCGGCCCGGAAATACTGAAAGGCTCAGGTGCGTTCAGGAAGTTCATCCATACAGCGGTTCAACAGTTGTGTTATGGGCGGGTATTATGAAGAACAGGCGAACTGAGCTCGTTTTTGTAAATGGAAACATGAATGCTGAAAATTACATTGAGGATATTCTCAGACCTTATGTCTACCCATTTGCACAAACCTTTGGCTCCGATTTTAGGTTAATGCATGACAATGTGCGTTCACATACAGCTCGGCGAACCAGTGAATACTTTGCAACGGAGAACATCCGGGTATTGCCCTGGCCTGCACAATCGCCAGATCTCAACCCCATCGAGCACGCATGGGACATGCTCCAGAGACGTGTTTTGAAGGACTTGGACGGAGCGACAACAACCCAACAGCTGAAGGATTTGCTACAATTCCATTGGGAGCGAATACCGCAAGATAACATAAACAGTCTCATTAATTCAATGAATAATCGTTGCCGACAAGTTCTGAATAGCAGAGGAGGACTAAAATCCCTACCGGCAAATGCTCGAGAGGAACTACACTCATCAAAAAAGTCTAAGCAACATGTACTAATTTCAATTTTAGGATGGTTCTTCACATTATAACGTTGTATTTTATTTTTAAAATACTATCTTTAGGGTTCTATGATGTAAAAATAACAGCTGTTGTCTTTATAAGTTCTTTTAATAACAGAAATGAACAATATTAGAATATACTGTAGAAACTAAGATACATAAGAAACTAAACTTTTTTCTTACAAAATGAAATTTCTAAAGAAAATGTATTTATTGTGAAAGAATAGAACAATTTAATACAAAGTATGGTCTCCTCTGCTATTCAGAACTTGTCGGCAACGATTATTCATTGAATTAATGAGACTGTTTATGTCATCTTGTGGTATTCGCTCCCAATGGAATTGTAGCAAATCCTTCAGCTGTTGGGTTGTTGTCGCTTCGTCCAAGTCCTTCAAAACACGTCTCTGGAGCATGTCCCATGCATGCTCGATGGGGTTGAGGTATCTGGCGATTGTGCAGGCCAGGGCAATACCCGGATGTTCTCCGTTGCAAAGTATTCACTGGTTCGCCGAGTTGTATGTGAACGCGCATTGTCATGCATTAACCTAAAATCGGAGCCAGAGGTTTGTGCAAATGGGTAGACATAAGGTCTGAGAATATCCTCAATGTAATTTTCAGCATTCATGTTTCCATTTACAAAAACGAGCTCAGTTCGCCTGTTCTTCATAATACCCGCCCATAACATAACTATTGAGCCGCTGTATGGATGAATTATTATTATTTAATCTAATATCTTTTATTAATTTTTTTCCAAAGATTTTTGATTGATTATTTTTTAAACTATTTATTGCCAAAATAAAAAAAAAAACTGGATGTTACAGAAACATGACGCCATATTGCCGTAACGGACTTCCGTTGCATTGTCGTCCAGTTAAGTTACCCCTTAGTCGCGCCTAAAGATGATTTACTTCAAAAGAAAGCGGTTATGCCATAGTTGAGTGTTAAAAATTGAGTGTTTTAGTTACAAACGGTAGATGCTAAGATATATCTTGACTCGTTCAAGGATAGAAGACAACATCCTTCCGCACCTTTAAAGGGTCAGCTTTATATATTAGTATAGATTATAAAAGAGTAAATAATCACCTGAACGATTTTTCCTTTTTTTACGTTGGGCGCATCATTCTTTGTCAGAACAGTATCTTTCATTAAAGTCCACCGTAAGGTATTAGCGGTAGCAGTTTTGTATCCAAGGCTATTCCCTTTGCCAGTATAATATACCTGTAAGATATTACAAAGTTTAGTCTACATTTTAAGCTAAACGTTAATTCTGTTACATTCGTTCGGAGTAACTAAAGATATAAAAGAGGTATTTCTAAGGCCACCATAACTCAACTAGAATTAATGTGATTAGTAAATAAAATAAAATCTTTCGCATCTAGTCTAGAAAGTGACAATTTTTTGTCGATATTATTGTAGACCAAAACGAGATACCAACTCCTTCACAAGATGGAAGTACTAAAGATGTACTGTCAGGACTACATCGTTTACTTTATATTTGTTCAAGGCTTCTGTTAAAGTTCTATTACGTAGAACATTACGTATAAAGTATTTAAATCCACAGATACAGAACTGCATTTAAAACTATCGAAATTTTCTCGCGACGTAATTTCAAATTCTGACGATGTAACAATTCGAAAATTGGGACGTAATAATATAAGAGATATTGTACCATGTATTAATAATTCAAGAATTTTCGCAGTTCTCTATAATGATTACTTTAGCCTACCTTTCCCGAGGCTGTTGTTAAAAGCGCAAACTCCTGACCAGCATAAATACTAGTCAATGGATCATCATCATCATCGTCCAGTTGTATGACGAACGGAGCATCATAATCAAAGAAACGTCTAGCTCCAAAATCTTCGAATGACGCGCGACCTATTGCTAAAGTCCTTCGCCTGAGAAGATGCACCTTAATCTCTTTTCGGGACAACAAAGTAACGCCAGACTCATTTACCACGCGATCAGCAGCAACATCGACATTGTACATTCGTATAGTTAGATTATCCTGTAAGCCCAATAATATTCAATCAATTGCAAGAAAGTTACCGCAACCGTATTACATGAAAGTTACCGCAACCGTATTACAAGAAAGTTTAACTCAATTCACAGTGATAAGTAGTTGACTCAAAAGAAAGAAATGTTCAAAATAAAGATACATATATAGGGAAGGGTGTATGGAGTATTCTATATCAAATCGACAGCTTTCAAGCCCTTGAACTTCTATTTTACTGTTTTGTTTTTTCATTTTATACCCAATAAAAACATTTTTGAGCAAATTGTCACATTTTTTTCCAAAAAAACAAATGTTTTTTTTTTAGATTTCCAAACTTCTTCACAAATGGAATAATTGAGACGTCTCTATTTCAGTTTTCGTCTTAACTTGCCTGAAAAAATATAATTACCAAAAATCTTGGGATATTAAAATCTACGAAGTGTTTCATTACTCTTTCAACAAAATTCAGCTTTTCATCGAAGTTTGCCATTTTAATTTAGATCTTAAATCAAAAATGTCTGTGATCAATTTCTCTTAAATGACACTCGGCATGGAGTGAGCCCACAGTTTCTTCAAGTTTTTGCATCGTTCCAAAAATAAAAAGCTTGGCTTATTTCACAAACCACCATTCTAGAATTTTTTGAGAATAAAAAAAAAATCGTTTCTAAAATTGAGAAAAAAATTATGAAAGTGGTAATTCTTTGAAAAAAAAACTCACAAAATTTGTGAGGAGTATTAATCCAAGTTGGTTTCCATCAGTAAAAACAGCTGATTTGGGATCAACGGGAGAGATCGGTCCTGGGTCTAATTTGATAGTGTTCTCCACTTCTAATAAATCTTTACTTATTTCATAAATTTCAGTTTTCTTCCTCCCGACTCTAAGATACATCTTATTCTGAAACATGAATAAGATAAATATATAACTTTTATATTCGAAATAACCAATGAAATCGATATAAAGTAAAAGCCTCATTTCATATTTCAAATATTGGCAAGAAGTAATCAGTGGAATTCTCAAAGAATTTCTTACAAATAAACAACAAAAGGGGTTTTTGTTTACAATATTTGAATTTTATTTTAAGTAAGTAGTATATTTCATATAAACTCTATTATCTATGTAAAAATACACGTATCGAGAAAAACTAGAGCGCACGTCCGCTTGCCACGAACGCAACAATCGGACTCCCCCGATAGATAATAGAGTTTATATGAAATATACTACTTACTTAAAATAAAATTCAAATATTGTAAACAAAAACCCCTTTTGTTGTTTATTTGTAAGAAATTCTTTGAGAATTCCACTGATTACTTCTTGCCAATATTTGAAATATGAAATGAGGCTTTTACTTTATATCGATTTCATTGGTTATTTCGAATATAAAAGTTATATATTTATCTTATTCATGTTTCAGAATAAGATGTATCTTAGAGTCGGGAGGAAGAAAACTGAAATTTATGAAATAAGTAAAGATTTATTAGAAGTGGAGAACACTATCAAATTAGACCCAGGACCGATCTCTCCCGTTGATCCCAAATCAGCTGTTTTTACTGATGGAAACCAACTTGGATTAATACTCCTCACAAATTTTGTGAGTTTTTTTTTCAAAGAATTACCACTTTCATAATTTTTTTCTCAATTTTAGAAACGATTTTTTTTTTATTCTCAAAAAATTCTAGAATGGTGGTTTGTGAAATAAGCCAAGCTTTTTATTTTTGGAACGATGCAAAAACTTGAAGAAACTGTGGGCTCACTCCATGCCGAGTGTCATTTAAGAGAAATTGATCACAGACATTTTTGATTTAAGATCTAAATTAAAATGGCAAACTTCGATACATTTTTCCTAACATTACGTTAACCTAACATAACGTTACTAACATTTTACGTTATTTTACAAGATTTTCAAATTTTGTACACGTACAATATGAAGATAAAAAAAAACTAGAAACCTTATGAACTTCAAAATTTGAACTTCGTTCTCGGTGTATAAAAACTGAAAATCTTAAAAAAATTAGACATGTTATATAAATTACATCGTATAAAATAAAGTCCTATGCCGCGACTGTCTGTCTGTCTGTTCACGATGAACTCAAAAAAAGTGTGTGTGTACTATGTTATGTACACGCGTTAGTAGTCATACTTCATTGGCGAAAAAAGATAAAAAACTTTTTCGCCTTATTCTACGTTTGTAGAAAAAAACGACACTAACAAAAGAAAAAAGGTATTTAATACATTGAAAGTTTTAATACAAAGAAATACAAAAGACAAATACAAAGAAACAAAATGTTGACTATAGCTAACTTTAGGGTGTCGGTGTTTCGTGACGGTGTGCGCGCGCATTATAAAAATTTACTCTTATCATTTATCCCTAACGCGCCAAAAGAAGTACAACTTCAAAAAACTATTGAACGGATTTTTATGCGGTTTTTACCATAAGATAAAGTGATTCACGAGGAAGCTTTAGGTATATAATTGGCAAGGTTTTTATTATTTTTTATCAGGGCAGGACAACGTCCGCCGGACCCGTTAGTGTTAACGATAAATATATACGATTAAATCTGAATTTAGTACATTTTTAAATGTAACGACTCATTTATCACATTCAGTATCCGTATAGTTGGTGATTATGCGCTGGATCGGTTAGGTTATGTTGCAACTGTGATTATAATTTACCAGAAATAAATTAACCAAAGATAATTCAATATAATATTTAGCAAAAAATAAAATCGATTTCGAAAAGATCTACTCTAAAGATGCTTCAGAACATCCTTATAGTTACCTACCTAGCTTTGTATTGCCATATTATTACATAGTATAAAACAAAGTCCCCTACCGCGTCTGTCTGTATGTCTGCTCGCGATAAATTCAAAAACTACCGAACAGATTTTCATGCGGTTTTCACCAATGGATAGGGTGATTCATGAGGAACGTTTTAGTATATGTCAAGGATTTTTTCATAATTAGGGCGGGATAACGTCTGCCGGGCCCGCTAGTCTACATATATAATCACTACACGTTTCCTTTTAGATTTTGAGTAATTCCCGTAACTTCGGAATTCAAGATAATGAAATTGATGAAGTATTTTCCAAATCATTGTCTGGAGTTCCGAAGAAGTTCGGGAGTAACAAACATTAACAAATGTATTAAAAAAAATACAGACTGTGTCGTAAAGACACGATAGAAGTGTAATTACAGGGAAACGTTCTAATTATAAAAAAAAATACAACTAAAAGGCCAGGGGCATAAAGTAAATTTAAATTCGATCTTATTAAATGCGTGTTGCGCCCGCGCTTTTGTAATCGATCCTTTTTAGTTCCCGCACACATCGCGGTTCTCAGTAATATCTCGAGCCTAGGTCGTCCCCGCGCGGAGCCCTCTTGATATTATTTTCGCGATACAGTGACTCACCTACATCACTTGAACACACATATGAGATTATCTCTCTCACACACGTGCACATATATACACATTGTGGGAGGGTTTTGTTTTTTTCCCTCATCGAACTGAATCGAATAGTTTTAGTTCGTTTCATTCCGATATACACGTATTCATTTGTGAATCATGCAATTTCGATTGTATGGTTCACAAATGTATATATGTATGAATAGCTTAAAATAGTTTAGCTAGGACAGATGCGTCTTTTTTCGGTAACAGCCCAAGCCGAGGTGTGCGTGCACCCTTGTGTATGTTACCTAAAACCCAAAATCGGTTGTGTGCCTTAAGCGCCAACCTTAGTAGTCCGGTGAAGCTGTGAAGACCCTACCAGGTCAATGGCGTACTCAGTTCGAGGAAAAAAAAAATCTATTATCTATCATTCTCACACAATGGAGAAAGTAACGGTGGTAGAGCTACGCTGATGCTATTAATGGTTTCAGCATGAATGGGTCGGCTCGACCGGGGTAGTACCACCCTCTCACAGAAAACCGACGTGAAGTAACAGTGCTTGCATTGTTGCGTTTCGTTCGGTCAGTGAAAGCGCCGGAAGCCCACCTCCCCTCCCCTTCCCCCTTCCCTTACTCCACCTCTCCCCCAAGACAGGTTGGCAATGCACTTGCGACTCCCCTGGTGTTGTAAGTGTCTATGGACGGTGGTGATCACTTAACATCAGGTGACCCACCTGTCCGTTTGCCTCCTATGATATAAAAAAAATATATATATATTAAAGTCATGTTACATGTCACAGCTTTTAATAGCTATTTAAAATGTGTTTTGTTGAATATACTATAAATTAGACAATAACAAAATGCACTAGCGATTTAAGAATCAATGTAAGCTATTTTATAACTTTTTTTACAATTCCACACATAATTTTAATTATTTTCGCCGTATATATTTTACCTTGCAATGACCCATCCATCCGTGACGTTCACTTGCAAAAAACTCAGGCTTGTACAGATAAACGTGTTGCTTTATTGAACTACCGTATCCGGATCCAATTTTCAACAGGCCTTTGGAAGTAAAGACGTACAGGAAACATCCGTCACATACAAGAGAACGCACAACTAATTCTCCAGGACCAGTAGTCAATGAGGCTGGAAGATCGACTGGGAAACTTGTAACTAGACATTGATGTGGAACACCGAATTGCTGCCACTGATTACGTACGGGAGCCCCGAGTATCACTGATTGAACGCTTCGTTGTAGTTTCGTTAGATTTGATGGAATCTGACAACAAAATTATGCAAATCTATTTCAATTATCTAAAATTTTGCATATACCAGGTGGAAGTTTAGACAGTAGCAATAATTAAGGAGGATACTCTGCACGTACTACGTTTCTCGTTCTAAATCAATAAAAAATAGGTGTTTGATATTTGAACTAATTATCTAACAAAATACAAGAATCCTTTACGCGACTTTGTTAAAGCACAGTGTCAGTGACCGTCGGCGAAGTGAAAGTGAAGCAAGAAAAAACGTGGGAACAACGACCATCTAACAAAAGGATAATTTTTCAATGCATTAACAAAAAAAGGGTTTATTGTCCGTTTTATTAGCAAAGGTTATTAACTCCGGGTGGCCCCTTGCAGCTTTCGGAACCTAGGTTTAATACGTATGTATCCATACTTTTGAAAGTCTTAGAACGAAGTTTAACTAAGGTTATCTTTGTTGTTTATTAGTATTTCTTTTGGTGTTATTATTTTATGTGTTATAGGTGACTATCAAATATCATCTCTTTGAATATTGTAAGCGTCTAACCTATCACCTGGTATATGTTGTGAATGAAGAGTGAATTAATGAAAGATATAAAATGTGACATATCGATATAATTTTAGTTGCTTTTAATCGTGTATTAAAATTGTCTATTTCCTTAAATTTGATTATCGTAAATATACTACTATAGTTACTAATTAGTGTGGTAGAAAAGTATCTATAAGTTAGCAGAGGTCTTGTTACGAGATCACATAAGTACCGAAGTACCCTCCCTTTCCTTGCGACCCCCATTTTCCATTCCCGATTATCTATCTGGGCATAACCACGTATACCGGTCTGCGGTTTCAGCCTTGGGCTTGGTGGAGACTTCCCCTATGTTACGTAGGTTAAAGCTACCGGGAGGTATTGCAGGTCTTTCTACTCGGATTCTCTATAGTCCGATAAATTAAGAAATACGCGCCTCCCACGTTTCTGGCAGGGAGATTGTGTTTATCCCTTCTCTCAGGCCCAGTAATGGCCATAGTACCAGAGATTATCGCCAAGCTCCGCAGGTCAATACCCGCGCGCTACATCTCGTTCGGAAGTATGAGATGAAAAGACTCGCGAACTCGAACTTCTCTGCCACAGTTTCAAGTCCCTTTTCTTTCACCATAAAATTAAATTGTAATATTTACATTTTTACGTTTTAAATTATCAGACATCTATCATTATTAAGTTTTTCTAAAAAAGTGGTAGTATTTTGTAAGTTTTTCCGGTATAAGGCAGGCAGCTGGTGTGTACGCAGTCTGTCTCTCTATGGGTAGGAGCCCGGCGGTGACCTTCCACCGGGTGGATCGTTGGGGCGGCTCTACAAGGTTGATTAGCATTGTACGATCCTTTGCCGCCCCAACATTCACGGTCTGTCGGTACACCGTGGAGTTTTAGTCTGTGCGAGTCGGATTTAACCCTCCCCCGCGGGAGGTTGGCGTATCCATAAGGGATTTCCCCCCGATAATAAAAATAAAAAACGGGTGACATATGAAGAACAGATATAACCTACCACAATATTCTGCTCACAGAGTTCTGGTGGTGACATAATGAGCAATGCAACTGCATTCAAGATGAGTTCTGCTTCTCCTCTGGCTACAGATAACGCTATAAGACACGAACTACTAAGCGCAGTGACAGTTGTTGGAGTCGCCTGACTGTCACCAGATCCTGAGCCACTTGCTACGTCCACTAGCATCGTGTGGAGGTTTGATATCATCTGAAATATATGAAATCCTCTTAATCTGATTCAGTAATATTACAGTGTATTATTGCGAAATTACTACGAAAAAAGTTTTCTAAAACATTTAATTTATTTTGTAAATGCATTACATACATACATAGACTTACATTACATAACATTTAATCCGAGAAATTACAATGTTATAGCGCTATTCGTTTATTAAAAGTCTCACCTCAGTTGGTTCTAGACTGAGTTCCTCGGGTGCATGTCCTTGTAATACATCTAGCAACGCAGTCAAAGCTTGCTCGCAAAAATGTGCATTTGAAGTCCTAGCCTCTGATATTAAGGCGAACACCGTACGGAGACCAATACTGGTGATCTATAATATACATTTTTTTTAAATAGTATAAAGTTTTGACCCGATAAAGACTTATAAATCGATGAACGCTGGCTGCACGTACGAAAAAGCATGACTCATTGTCACTTTCCTGCGGAGCCGAGCGTGCAAACAAGAGAGCGAAACAATCGGTAGAAAGGCGGGTTCGGCTCGAGACGCATATATGCATATATATATATATATATTATAATTATTCTATTCAATTCATAAAACGATGTAACATTTTCTTATGATATTATCACGTAAAATTATCGTCCGTAAACCAACTTTACAAGGAACCAATTTTTTTTTTAATATTATATAGATTAATACTTGAATTTACGTTATTAATACGTGAAGCCTAATCTTTGTATCGTAAGTATAAGTAAGGCATTCCAGGAAATGAAACTGCAGATTCCTGTGCTAAACAATCTAGTAACATAGGCTCCTTAGAACATTTTCAGACTATTCCTGGGGACATACGTGCAAGCATGAAACACCAGATGTTTAAAGCATGGAATTTTCAGTGGCAGACGTCACACAAGGTTAAGACGAAATTCTATGGCAACATACCGCCAACCATCCCTACTAAGCCCTGGTTTTCCTTGTTTCGGAACGTAGACAAGTGTACGATATCGGTCATCTGCCGTATTCATTTGAATCATGCCTGCACGCCTGTCCATCTGGCAAAAATTAGAGTTCGGGATCACTCGCTGTGTAAATGTGGTTTAGATGAAGGAAATCTGGACCATATCATCATATATATTAATACGTGAAGCCTAAACTTTGTAACCCCTTTTTAACTTAATTGCGCGAACGGATGAACGTGAAATTTGGCATAGTTAAAGTTTATATGGAGGAGAAGTGCAGAAAGCTATTTATTTTATATAAAATGCATTAGAAGTACATTAAATTAATTAAAATATGCATTACTCACACTACTGCTTCAATTTTACACAACATATACACACATGTAAATAAAAAAGATATTTTGACATCCGTCAATAAAGGACTTCAAAAAAGGTTGTGAAGGAGGTTGCTATGCTCGACTGTATGTATTATTTTACTCTTACGTTCCAATTATCCTTTTTCATTCTACATTCAACAATGATATTATAACATACAACTATTATTATAATATGTATCCCTTTAAAAAATCAATGAACTATGGTCGAATGTCGACCACTGGACGCCCACTAGTATAACTTTAATAGGCAAAGAATATTTTGTGACTTCGTAAAGTGACATAAAAACTCTTTTTTTAATTATGAATTCTAAATCTGACTTTAAAACCAAATATAATTTTTGTATTATACAATCATAGACTGCAATTACTACAACTGCACTGTATAAAACGCATCCTGGCGTACGACTCATTTCTAACAAATATCATTACAACCAAGCACCATTAGCGAAAACATATTTTGTAGCATGTAACTAATGCTCCTTAGTTATTATTATTCTTATTTTTTATTTATTATAAAATGAAATAAACTTAGTTTTCCCGTTGATTCATCGGAAACTAAAAATCGAGCAAGTTTCCCTAAACAACATTATGCAAGTGAACTAGTAGATTATAACCCTATTCCAAAATGTATACATAATTTGTATTATACATACTCTTTGCCATAATAACCATTACTAGTGGGCGCCCAGGGGTCGACATTCGACCATAATTCATTAATTTTTTAAAGTTTAAACTTTATTAGGGTTCTTTTGTCAACTTACTTCTATAATCAAAGGTTTTTATCATGGTTACTCAGTTATTATAATAATAGTTGTATGTTATAATATCATTGTTGAATGTAGAATGAAAAAGGGTAATTGGAACGTAAGA
>MU159119.1:95161-125480 GCA_015888305.1 Antheraea pernyi | reverse complement strand
AATTGAGGCATATAAAATCAAAAACAGCTAAGTGCCAAATTTGCAGGAAACGAAAAAAATGTTTATCTATTCTCAGAGTTGGAGTTTTACTTATATTCAAAGTTTCAATTTTAGGGAGTGGCATAGGCTATTGATTTTGCCTGCCTATGGCCATCAGCTCTAAAAAAGAAGTTCAAGAAATTAAAAAATGCGATAATTCCTTAACTGAATTTTATTCTTACTTTACTTCTTATTTGATGATTTGGTTGTACTTAAATGTATTTGATCTCAAAATCAATTTTAAAACGAAAATTAAAAGGCTGTATTTTATTTCTTGTAGGAATTAAATGGTGATTTGCAACCAATAAGACTAGATGGCTCCATACTCAGTTCATTTTTAGTACTTGTGGCACTTAGCTGTCTTTGATTCTATATGCCTCATATGATGATACCTTGCTACCGATCATTGTAACTGTACGTTTTTACGTACCTTTATTGACGTAACATGCTTTTTTATACTTTATGAGTTTCGCGTTTGATCACTATCACACTTAAAGCTAAATGATGATGTGGTACACGATGATAAACACGCTAAATCTAGAGGTCAATTGCTCTGAAGTGCAGTTGCCGAATCACTCCTATAAGTGTTCGGTGAAAATTTACCTTCTTGAGGGTAGTAACCTTCGATCAACAATAACTAGATAAAGGGTCACGTACAAATCGAAGCTAAATGCCGTCCACGTCAATATATACTTATGTGTAGCTATTTGTTTACTAAGAAAAGGAGAAAAAAGTGTTAAAACTGTTTTAAGTTCAACCTAATTACAACCATAACACCTTGCAATAAAGTCACAAATGTTCAAAATATTATCTAATACTTACGATAAAACGAGCAAAGTAATAAATTACTCCCCTCACTAAAGAAAGGATAACATAAACAACATTTAGTGTGAATTCAACCTTAACACGTAATGCATAAAGTACGTTTTCCCGTTGTTGTGCGTGTTTGTGTCTGGTGAGGCCAAATATTTGTATCACAGGTTTAAAATCGGTAATTTTGTTCAAAATTTGATATTATTGGTTAGTTTAAAGCGTAAAATATAACTTATTCTACATGTATTTAGCGAAAGTAAGATACTCCGGCCGTTAAATTGCTTTTTCGAGTATTATTTTTGCATCTTTTGAATACACTGCGGCATGTGAAACGGGCTTACATTGGCTGTGTTTCAAACAAACTAAACAAAATAAGTGCACACATTCCAAGTGAGCTCTTATTTACCGAGACGTCTTTTTCGCGCCGACCCGTTAACTAGTTATTGTTGATCGAAGGTAGTAACAAAGGTAAACGGTTTTTTTTTTCGAACTCGCTACGCTTTTGACCAAGCAAGATCTTAACAGCTTCACCGGACTACGACTACGACAGGCAATCGGGTTATACTATCGCCATTCTGTTAACTAGAACTTGGCTCGACACGTTACCGCGTGTCCAGATATTAACTCAGTTCTCCAAGCAAAGCTAGTTAGATGTGTTACCGAGCCAATTAATGAACTCTTCGTTTTGATTTTATTTAGATAATAAATAGTAAATGCTATATTGCACCTTAGGTAATTTGCTAATGGGTGTGTGGGACGAAGGATCTTCATTGTCGCTATCATCCGACAACTCCGATAATGATCCTTGCAAATGTTTCCATCGCGAAAGTATAGTTCTTCTAACAGCAGAATAAACAGCAAAATGGGACGGATTGCCAAGAAGTGATGGGGCATGGCAAACGGCTAGAATATTAGCCGTCTTCATCCTCCGAATCCTCTCCTTTTTACAAACTTTCTTCAATGGTTTTTTGTCATATTTCCTGATGAAGTAAAGGTTATAAATATTAATTTAAGGGTTAAACTGCAATGACGTGAAGATAACAAAGTGAAATTATTTAAAATACAAATTGTTTAAGTGATTTTGTAGTGGCCTTCATGAGTCACAGACCAATTTTTATAGTAGGACGTAATAGCTATTAGTATTTCGCAATATTAATGACTGGTTATTAAGATAATGAAGACTGGTTTTATTTAATATTCTATTACTCAAAAAAGTACGAAAGCCTGCCGTTCACAGGAAACTGAGCAAGACCGTCGGACGAGACGGTACCTATAGCAAACGACGTATTGCAGTAAATAATCGTAACGGGCATCTTCTAGAAAATTCTTTTAATGAATTATGGTTCTAGTATATATTTGCCTATTATAATATGTACACCAGGGAGTAATGAATGTCAAATTTATCTGACCTGTCAGAGTTGCGATTATCTTTGAAATTCGTATTCGCTACTGGGTCAGATTAAATTGATAGGTCCTTATTGGCTACACGTAGAGCGCGACAGACCTTTTATTGTTCGCTTCCTAGGGAAATGAAAGAGATAGGATGCTACGGGATAAGCTGCCGTTTTGAGGGTTTGTATATATATTTTACTAACTTTCACGTTATGCTATTATAAATATTTAAACATCAGATAAATTTCGAATACAGTACATAGGACGCAGGACAATCGAGAATACCTAATTACCTTTGGCCTTCATATGTCACAAAGTATTTACTCTTAAAGGGAAGATGATAGGAATCGGGTTATATGGACTCTTCGCCACTTTGACCTACAATCAATTTCAAAGGATTAAAAATGAGTCAAAAATTAAACAATTTCTGGAATAATAAACCGAAACTAAAAGCTAGAAATGTATACATATAATAAGAATGTAAATCGAAAGTGTCTTTACTTTTTAAATTTATGTGAAAAAAATTGTTGCAGCTGTCTAGGAATAAGTAATAAAATACATTTCAATTATTTTTAGAGATGTCTATCTATTTGTTATAATGAATTACCTGGTACCGCTCCAGCATAATGCCCGAAAAAACTTCCGATAGTTATCTGGATCCAAGCAGCTGAGCTCTGGTATCTGATTTCTTGAAGCCATGTTGATGTAGGCTTATATCTGTTAGAACAACGAAATCATTGGCATTAAACAGGGCTTACTTGCAGCTGTAACCAACTCAATGAAGTAATGCCATTGTTATACGACATATGAGCCCATAATTATGAAAATGGTCTAAGTCATACTATATTTCTTGTGTCGAGATATTTAATGATTTTGCATTTGAACGAATTGAAAATTATTTTTACGTTTTATTCTTGATTAATGGAAATTTATTATGAATATGGAATTTTGTCTGAATTTCATACGAAACACTTATATTTATTATATTTATATCATTATACTTAGACTTGGACCATTTTCAAAATTAACCGAACGTCCTATAAATAAATGACTTTAAAACAATAAATAACTATGAGTTTTATTTGAAACAATAAATTTATTTAAATAATTCATGAGCATTTATTAATTATTTGTTTTAAATTAATCCATTTTTATCATTTCCAGGTTTTAATTTTCTAAATATATTCCTGATAAATGGAGGGATATATGGTAGTAGACACATATGTAATGTCTTTATGTCTTTCTTCCGTTACTTGTCTAATAGAAGTAATTTAATATTACGGTATATTTTTGGTCTTCCACTTTTGGGTGAAAGATCCAAAACATAGAATTTAGAATCATGTAAAGAAGTTTTATAAACCATTTTATAAGGTTCATTTTTCAAGAATCACATCCTTTGAGTTTGCAGCCAAGAAACAGATTCACTCGCGATACTTTTTAATGTTCTTGTTATTGATTCTTCTAGTGATTTCCTTCGAATAAAATCCGGCTGCGACATTCGTTTTACGAAAAATGCATTTCTTCTTCTACACTTTTCTATCAATTGATAATAATGCTTAGGGTTGTATAAGTAATTTTAAAAGGGACGGAACCTCCGAATACCCACGACCGGGCCCAGTCACGGGTGCTAGGGGATAGGAGGGGTAGGAGACTAGGGAGAGGGGAAGGGTAGAGGGTGAAGGAGAAAGGATCCGGGACGCTGGCGGGCAACACCAAACTGCACGTTCACCGAAGGGGAATTTATTTCACGTTTACACAGACTTACAATAGTCTTTACAATTACGCGAATCGCGGTTACAGCGGTCACTGTACACGGGTACAGGTCGCAGGACAGGCAGGCCAGTAGCCACGGATCAGATCGAAAACGCGGGTTCTTCCTGGCGTAGCAGCGCTTCGATGCGTAGCGACGGCTTGAATCCGATGACTCACGGTGAACGATGAATTTTCCACGATGAAACGATGCACGATGAACTTCCGATGATCTTCTTACGATTGACACTCTGTTGTAGATGGTCTGATGAGCTAAGAACCTGCCACGATTTTACGGGGCCCCCGTCGCGTATCTCCATTTTCGTTTGTTTACATCGTCATTTTTATTATGAATTTCTGATATTTTACAAAATATTTTCTTAATTATAATTACAATAATTACGTGTTATATACCAATAGATTCGTCTCGGAAGGAGCTAGCATAAGATATTGCTCTGAAAATTGCAATGAGTTCCACAGACATAATGGATATGTTTTCAGTAATTTTGAAACATTTGGCTTCACTTTCGAGTCGGATCGTAAAATGCAGCACCTATGCCTTCAGTACTTTTAGATCCATCTGTATATAAACTATACCAATTCTTATATTTTTTAAGCTACTGAAAATTGGAGCAGGCTGGTAAGGATAAATTTAAGGCCATTTAAGTTTATAGGAGAAAAACTAGATGTACCACCGAAGTCGCAAAACAAATGTTTAGTTTTTGTTCTACTAATTTTCAAACCGACATTCTTCAGTTTTTCTCACCATTTTTCCAACCTACTCTGAACCTTGGCAGCATCTTCTCCGATAAGAACATTATCATCAGCAAACAGCATACGCCAAGGTGCATCCTCCTGTATGTCTGATGTTAATGCATCCATATCAAGAAGAAATAAATAAGGGCTCAAAGCTGAACCCTTGTGTAAACCTACAGCCACATTGAAATCATCAGTAACTCCAGCTTCGGACCTAACGTGTGTTTTTGCTTGACCGTACATACCACGAATAAGTTGTAGATACTTCCCAGGTACGTTTTTCTTTTTCAAAGCCCACCACAAAACATCTCGGGGTACTCGATCATATGCCTTCTCCAGATCAACAAATACCAAATCAAAAAACTGATTCTATCCTAATTTACTTTTTTGACATTCACTCACAGCACAATCAATTGATCTCTTGAATCGCGAAATTGATACCTAATCGATAAATTTTGTATCTGGGGACGCATGTTCTTTAATTCTTACTATTTTTATTTAGAAAACTCCCCATTCTGAGTGGTAGTTAATAAAAATATATAAAATAGTATATTTTCGTGTTATGTATTTATTCTACTTCTTCTTCTTCTTACCCTTATCCCACACAAGTAGGGCCGGTACAACATGTTTCTCATGTTGTGGTATATGATTTGGCTTAATTATACGATCTGCCGGCCTGCCTGACATCAACCCTCCTTGGGATTATTTTGTTGTACCGCTGTATTATGTATTTATTCTACTATGTAATATAATTACAATTAAACATTAATAGCGTAATGTAACTTCTACAATGCCAATCACAAAATAGTCATAATATTAATGGGAGGGATGTACTTGATGGATTGAATAACCGCAAATCTCCCCGTTCTGTGATATTTAATCTGCTCCTTTTTTCTTGGTTAAATATTTGTAACGACGCTAAAACTTTTTTCGACAAGATATAACGAGGGAAGTACTATCAAAAGCTTTCTCGCAATTCCCCACAGCCCAGGATCTTTCTCGGGTATTTCTGCCGGCAGCCAAAATGTTTGATACCCTTTATTAAATTTCACCATCAGCTCCTCTTTACTGTTAAGCTCGACTAGCTTCTCTTTTGATATCACATTCTCCACTTCCGTTTCAACAAATGGATTTATGATCCATGATGTTATTTCGATCGCCCGAATATCATCAAATCTGATTTTAAAGTCATCATGCAGGGCAATTAAATGTTGGGCATATACCTGAATATTCTCAGCAAGGCATTCTACCCGTGACAAGTTTGAAAACGGAGAAAATTCGCGCCGACTAATATTTTGCTTCCTAAATTTTAATTTTCCAAGAAAAGCTGAAGTTACACCATTTGTTTGCATTAATCTGAGGTTGTCCCCTTGTAATTGTAAGTTCATATCATTAATTTTTTTTTGTCTGCTTACAATTTGACCAGGATTTCTTTTTAACCTGTATCTTTACCTTCCAGAAACTCTAAAACTGATTCAAAAAGTGAGTAAAATCTTGTTAAACACTCACCTTTCTACAACCAGCATACTTCTGTATGTAAGAGTAATTGTTGAAAATTTTCATCGTTTCCATCGCACAATTGTGCAAATAAACGAGTATTCAAACTTCAAAGCATTGCTTCTTATTTTGTTAACTGCATTAATCACAAATTAAAGCGATTTATGCAATCTATCACTCAATTTTTTTACTACTAGGTGTTGTCGGTGAATGACAGTGAATTGCAGTTACCCCTGGTATAATTCTTTTAAGATGACTTATAAACCCACGATATTGCCCGACCATGGTAGGAGCTCCATCTGTTGCCACGGAAGTAACGTTTTTAATTGAAATTGATTCTTCCTTAAAAAATCACTCAGGGCATTAAACGTTGATGCCTTTAGTATCTGTCTCCAAAGCTTTCGCGAATAGTAGCTCTTCATGAGTTTCTTTCTCCATAAAAAAACGAACATATGCCAATAATAACGCTTCATTACTAGGTAAAATTGACTAGTCCAGTTGAATAGGAAAATGAGTCGTTTGCAGATAATTACACAAGAAACTTTTAATATCAGAGCTCATTTCATCAATTCGCCTTTGTACAGTGATGTTACTAAAAAGAATTCTTTTGACATCAAATGAGGATTTGTGGAGAACAGTTTTTTTTTTCAATGTTTGAAATTATTTCAAACCTTTACCTAATTTATCAAGATAACACCTTTTTAAATGATCTTCGAGCTTAGATGGTTTAAGTCATTGCACAAAAGTCTGTTATATAAAAGGCACATGGGCAATCATTTCAACACTGTACTGTTAACATTTCTTCTTAGATTCAGTCTTTTTTTCAGATACCTACTTACCTGTAAATAAAAAGCTTTGTTTTAGTAATCTTATGGCAGTTTTACTTAACATGATATGGCTATTTTAAGATAATAGGATTACTTAATTACTGCAACAAAATAAATAAAGTACCTACTGAAGGCAAACTGATTCTAATTATTAAATGCAATAAATCGCTAAGCTCCATAATAGAGTTTTATGATAACTGCAGAACTGATTTTAATGTAATGTAAAATATTTTCTCATTAATTAGGTATATTTTGTGATATTTCTATAAATTTGATATAAAATGCTTTTAAATAAAATTATGATATTAAAATTCCGCGATTTTAATTATTAATTAAAATACTTAATTAGTAATTTGATACACATTATCAGTACGTAAACACACATACAATTTAGGAAAATATATTTAATTATCGCTGAGTTGTTTGATCCATAGTTAACTTGACCAATGGTTAGTTTTGTACCGAAATGTCAAAATTATGCATGGAGTCAGACCACTGGTTAGAGATAACTATGGTTCAAACAAAGCAACCAAAGTCATTTAGCATTAGCAACTGCAAGGAACCTGAAATATTGACAGTCATGTGGGTCAATCATATATCTTTTCTTTAGTGAAGCACCACATAGTCAGGTAATTTTTTTAAAATAAAGTAGGAACTAAAAGTTCTATTTTTCTCGGCTTTATGATCTTTTATGGAAGTATCTAACAATGGCTCTGTTCAGTATTTAATTAGTACCTAAAACACACAAACATTGCAAATATACATATTACAAAATAAAATAAAAATATGTGCGTATACCTAACGTAATAAACAGGCAGGTAAGTACTTACTTTCTCAAAACTGGCAAACACTAACACTGATTCACTTTACTTTTCTATTAGAAATTCCGGAAACAAATGAGTAACATTTATCCTTGGCATTCGTATTTATATTAGTGAAGATTCAAACAAGTTCATGCAAGATTGCAAGCACATACATCACTAGTCGTATTTCGTCCCGTTGCACGTCTGAACAAGCGTTACGGACGGCGGCGGCAGCAGCGGTGGCGCTTTGCAAGCCTCGACACGTTGTACTGATTAAGGAATATGCAAGTTTTTACAAATAACAGTTGCTGAGACTCACATTGATAGGTGAAGTCAAGCCAACATTGTTAGTTCTTCACACTATCGAATATAGACCAATTTTCATAGACCCCCACTTACTAATTGTGCACCCCCATTTCTTTGTCACGACATACATCCCCCTCGAGTCTCTCGTGGACCCCTGAAGATCCACCTGGACCACTTTGGGAATCACTGCTCTTGGATAACAAAACTTTTGCTATGCTTTGCTTGTGGTTCTAGTTATTATATCGATGTGTAATAACTTTTTATTATTAATTAACATTAATATCTCATCGCACTATGTTATTTCGTTGTAGTTTTGTCTAAAAGTTCCATGAGTTTCAAAATCTTCGTTAGGTCATATGTCAAAATATGGCACAGTGTAAGATCTTATAATCAGTTTAAGTATAAGCAGCATTGTTATTATATGCACTAGTAAAGGATACCAGATACTAGTGTCAACTGTCAAAACCCAGATTGCAGATAGCGTAAATAAATTATCGTAATGCCATAAAGCCTGTTTATCCCGAAAGATGTTTGCTTGTGTATCCTCTAGAAAACTCCCACAATATTTAGTCATTTTCTGATGGTATATGTATTATAGATGCTAAATAATATACTAGGCTTCACTCATTGATTTGCCATTTAGGTGATGACTGAATAATAATGAGTTATTTGTTATTATGAATAGTTTCAGTGTATACATCTTAGAATATAGGCCACCAGGTATATTATCCTTGAATGGTTGAATGATCATTGTATTGTAGTATAGAGTACAGTATATTATTATGATTTTTCCTTATTTTCCTATACTTAAATGCCATGGTTGAGAAGTATTCTTCATAATCTTTATTCTTACCTATCAGAAAACCATTAATGCAAAGTTGGCATTCGTCAATGATACACCAGTGCAATTGTAGGTTCCTAAGCCTGTGTTTGATTTCCCACTTTTCCTCCATGTCTTGTGTTATATAACAAGGTTTATTTGACTCTACAATGCTTGAAAATTGGCCTGTCGATGTATCGGTAGCTCTGTGGAATACTTATTTGGTGCCTTAGAATGCATGTTCTAAGAGTATTCAGCACTGCTGTATTTATCGAGGTGTGCTCCAGAAAAGCTTTGCCTCTTTTCTAGGTATGTTCTTAACACCTAATAGTATTTTTTGTGTGTAAGTAGAAATCTGTGGTGAAGTATATTATTTTGATGATTTATTTTTGGTGGAACCTGTGATAATAAATATGATTTTGCAGAAACTCACTCCAGAAGTCGTCTATATTTTTCAAAGTTGTTGTAATGTAATTGTAAATTTATTCGAATTGCGGAGTCTTTAATATAGTTGGTGTAAGCATTCTCGAACTCGCACCTTACATTGCTGAATTTTGCATCGTTATGTTTTTGATTGATATAGTACACTTCCGTTGTAGCCTCTCACTACGATATGTGTATCCATGTCAAAACTCTTCTGTTGAAATCAGCTTGTTAAAGACCAGTCAAGACAAATCACTATCACTTTGACACTAAACTCAAGTTTTTAATAATGATCATTTGCTCTTTGTTATTATTGTGGAATCATACTGATTGTTCTTCAAGAACATCATTGTCAATCGCACTGTTTACATATAATATCAATGACGCACAACCTAACATGATGAAGTAATGTGAGTTAAGGTTAGTAAATATTAATTTAAATATTATTTTATAAAAAAGGTAGTGATAATATTCCAAACATAATGTCAGGGATAAAGTGTAGTGAAGGAGAAAAATACTTAAGGTTGACCTTACCATGGAGTGGGACATGTGTTGTTAAATTTTCAGGCCTTAAGTAATCAACTGAAGTAGTGAGGAGTATAGAAAAGGACATAGGAGATCTTTCATTGATACTGTTCTCAAGTTCAAATTTACATTAATGTGATAAAGGTTGTGAGTGAACGCTACTAATTCCCTATTTACAAACCTAGGCACGGTTAGGTCGGCTAGGTTACCAACCTAGGAGTATCGCTCAGCGTTAGCACACCTTGTTTATTGTAGTCGCAGTGTTTAAAATAAATGCACAGAAAAACCTAATCATTGATTTGATCTTATTAAGAAAGTGATTACATTTCCATTTGTCAAAATGTCTGCTATAAATTAATTAGATATTGTAGGCTTATGTAGTCTAATCATATATGTTTTATCTTCTTATTAAAATTGAAAAATTTTATAGAATATTACTATTAAATATTATTATTATAATCACATCTTGTTTGATTATTAGCGCATCAGCAACAACTACACTAATACACAGGTTATGACTTAAATTAATTGTTTTAAGTAAATATGTAAACGACTAGTTAGTGCCTACCAGCTTGAACAGGCTTTTTATTGAATATATCGACACCTATACATAGCACTTCTGAAATCACAAAGAATATAAAAAAGAGTTTTATATAAATAAATCAAATAGGCTGTAAATTAAATATCTTGATTAAAAAAATCGAATATATTATTATATATACCTATAAAAATATTATTACAGAGAAAATTGTAATTGCGCAATACAATTGCAGTCGAATGCAAGATCGCAATGAAAGACTCGATAAAATACATCAAAAACGCTTTAAAAAGACACAAAATGCTTACTATTACTCCTGGCATCCTTTTATATTCCAAAAAATAGGCGAATGACTATATATAAATGATTTTGTTTTCACCGAAAATTATAATTTCTGACTATATTTGGAAATGCTATGTGTAGATGAATAAGAAATCCTTAGTCAAAACTATCAAACAGAAAAATAAAGACGTTATTTACCTTTACATTTAGGATTTGCATCGTTTTATATTTTACATATAATGAGGATAATTCAAATATCCCTGATTTTACTATTACAGTGACGTACATTAATCAATAACAGTATCAGTGTTGCTAGCACAGCCACGGGCCTTCTTACACCAATACAATTATTATGTACATATTTAAAATAAAAATAAATAAGTGTCCGTTGAAAGAATAATATTGCACTTTAGAAGATGGAGGGGCGTTTATTTAATGTGCACAAGAATTAAAGACTAGTCGCCTAGGTAGTGGCTAAATACTACACGGGTCCATTACTATGATCACACCTACAAATTGATAAATTCTTATTCAACAGTTATCTTCAACGCTTCGCTCAAATAATTATGACCCGGACAAAGACTACTGGAATAATGAGTATTTAGGGATCTATGTATACCAAGCTGTCAACTTGTTCCCATGTCAAACGGCCATGAATAATTTTACATTATACTAGCGGACCTGGCGGACGTTGTTCTGCCTTGATAATAAAAAAAATCCTAAAAGTCAACCGCAACGCCACCTACCGGGTCCAATGAATCTAAACCATTCTCGGATACATTGGAACACGCGCACAAAGTTTTATTAAAATCGGTCCAGCCGTTTAGGAGAACTTCAGTGACATACACACGCACAGAAGATATTTATATACGTTAAGGGAGTGGTGGGATCTTAAATTTCGTGACGTCACATTTCCAAATCTACATGTTAAAACACGAACTTTGCACTATTAATGAAATACTCACAAAAACATTTACAACCTACTTATATTCCCATAGATCCTCTACACGTGCCTAAATTACTTTAAGCTTGCCTAGCGTTCCCCGTACGGGATGTGAAGTAGACGCTAGGTCAGCATGTACAACATTGTTAGAATAAGGAATTATTAAAATAAGAAATTAGGATAGGCAGTCTAGAATCGACTCTCATAGAATGTACACGTAGGTTAGGAAGTCTCAAATCGACTATAATAGTTTTTAAGTTATTTTATAATCAATGTCTAAAATCGACATAACTATTAAATAAATTGTCTAATATCGACTGTAGTTTTTAAAAAGCCAACTCAAGCGCTCCCGAAGTTAACTACCTTGTCTGTATAATCATAAGATTCAAACTATTTTGTCGGCCACTCGGTCTGCTAGTGTTACGCGGCAGGCATCGACGACCTAGCGCCCTTTGATAAATGTCGCCAAAAACACCGCGCCTAGTTCGGCTGAGTGCCTTAAACGCTCGCCTTAGTAGTCCGGTGAAGCTGCAAAGGCCTCCAAAAAGGCCAATAGCGTAGTCAGTTCGAGTAAAAAAACCGCGCCTAGTTGAATTTCGTGTTTAATAAAAACGAATATTTACGTAATAAAATAAGTAGTCATTATTTTAACAGAACAAATTTGTAATGCTTTATCTTTTCATTATACAATAGCTGATTCCTGTCGTGATCTGTTCTTTTATGCATATCACTTATACAAAACAATTTTCTTTTGTAATGTACGTAGGACAGACCCCGATCAGTTTATATATCTATTTATAAGATTGTAGCTACCGAGTATGTCATCCTCTTTGGCAGAAAACTTTTGTATATATTGTAAATAGAACGTTGTTCAAACAAATGAACCATCGCGTCTCTATAAATAGCTTACATGGTCATATAAATAAACAGTTTATTTTACGCACTCCGAGTAATATTATTACGCTGTCCGTGTCATTCTATAATCTTATAGTAGTGAACCCGAAGCTCCTACAGGATTTTAAAATATTTAAAAAAATTAATTTCCTTGAAATTATATGTTATTATATGTTATCTAATTTCAAAATATTACGAAATATAGTTATTTTAAAAAATATTGAAGATTAATTTGAGTAGCAAAAAGCCAACGTCACGTCGGTGTTCCCAAACGATCATCCATCCAAGTACTGACCGGGCCCGACATTGCTAACTTCGGTGATTGGACGAGAACTGGTGTTTTCAACGTGGTATGGACGTTTAGGGTGCGCCTATAAATGTCTCACATCAAAAAATTTCCCAAGTTACTAAAATTTTGTTTCGAAAAATGTACTTTCGGTTTTGAACATTAAAAAAGGAGATTTTTCAAGTATTATTTTATTTTCAAAAAGAACAATTATTCTTGTATTAAAATCGCTAAGTTTAATATTTGATTTGTTCAATTCGAAAACGACTTCCAAAAAATCGGAATTTCAGATGCGACTGTTCTTTAGAAGCCCATAACTTGAAAAAAAAATGTGATAGAATAAAAAAAGCATTTACATTCATACCTAGTAGAAGTCCAATTAGGCTGAATATGAAGGAATTTCAGAACCTCACCTTTTTTCGTTGTCCGCTTCACGTGAAATCCCCCATGTGACATGTGTACTTCATGGTGATAGTGATGAAATTTGAAATCAAGCCCTGATGGAGCGTTGCATAGGATTTAATCGTTGCCCAGGCTCCACAGGAATGGCTCCTTTTTTTGTTATCGTGGAAAACCCTGTTGCACAGACATTGCCAGGTCCCCGGGGGAGGACCTGAACTGAGTTGACCTCCAATCGACTAAACTTAAACTCCACGGTAACCTACGCCGCACTATGGGAGTGTCCCGGGGTTGCGTCAGCAACCTCCGCAACACCCTCCGGCCGCAGGCGTTTCCCATGCCACACTCGACTGAGGCAGTCCGGTCACGAGACCACCTCCCAGCCCGCTGAACCCATGCAATGGGAGGTCGATGCCCCCGCCCCTTCCCCCCTGGGTTCAGCTGGCAGCGGAAAGGCAAAGCCGCTCCGCCACCGCCCCGCGATTGATTTTTTACCGAGGTTTACTCCTCGTCCACCATGGCCTCCCCAAAGGTCCCTCCAGTCTAAACTAACCCTAAACCAAACAAAACCCCCCCCCCTACCTAACAATTCCTATCCCTAATCCTACGCCCTAATCCTATCTTACCCCTAGTCAAGTCTACTATAACTAGTAGCCGAGCTAGAAGTTTCTTACCCTATACCCACCCTATATAGGAGGTTACTTTAGGGTGGAATGTCGTGGAAATATCCACCACCTCTTCTTCTACTGCGCCCAGCTTGTCGACGATTAGTCACGACAGGTGGTCTGGACGATCGCTCTCTCTCTCTTTCCGCAGCTTCCTTCTTCCGGAAAACTGTCTCGCAAAACGAAGCAGCAGCACACCAAGACTGCTCACTAGTGACCATAGACTGCACTACCTTCCCCAATGAGAGGTCAGAGCCTATTACCGCTATCAGCAATCTCCGCTCCTCGTCCCAGGCTGGACATTCCTCGAGTGTATGTTGGGCTGTGTCCGAATGCCCACCACAATGATGACATTCTTGCGTTGGTTCTTTACGAGCTATTAGGTGCAGGTATCTGCCGAAGCAGCCATGGCCCGTCAACAGTTGCACCACCCTAAATGTGAGGACCCCATGATTCCTACCTATCCACTCCTTGAAGACTGGACGGATGGCCTCAATGGTCTTGACTCCGGCAGAAGGTTGAGCAAGCGCTTCTCTCCACGATCTAAGCATCCTTTGTTGAAGATGACCTTTAAACGCATCCTTCTCTCTAGGAGAGATCCGGTAACCACGCGCGGCTTTATCTCTGCACCAGTAATAGAGCTCGGCTTGGGAGTGAGCGACCAGTTCCCATGGAGCTGATCCTGCTAAGAGGCACGACGCCTCATACGATATGGTGCGATACCCTCGTATTGTTCTACTCGTCATTAGGCGTTGCAATTTCCGTAGAACAGCTCTGCTGTTTGTGGACAAAGCGTTATGCCAAACAGGCGCCCCATAGAGAATCATGGAGCGAACGACTCCCAAGTATAAAGAGCGGCATCTAGCGCCAGCTCCACTCAGATTTGGAAGGAGTCCTGCAAATGCCAACGCACTTTGATTAACCCTTGGAGCCACAGGAATGGCTCCGGCCTAGGAAACCCTGTGAAACCCTACTTTGATCCATCGTTCAACCATTTGCTTCCCACTATTTACTTAGGCGATCTTACTCTCATTCAGGTACACCTTAAACAGCCGCTGCAGATGCGAGGACTATCCGAAAAACTGAAGTACCTCCCATATAAAACTATGCAGCCTATACTTGAAGGCGTAATGCGTGACTCGCGGATGAATTATTCAGTTTCATTTTACAACTCTTAAAATTTATAATAGTATTTAAATTATTAACCGATAGTAACCCGCCAAAAGTGCCTGAATCGTAAATTTGGCCGAACTGATAAAAAAGTTGAACAATCTTGATTTAAATCAAAGTCTGAAATGGGCTAATGTTTATTAGCCGTATGAGCAATTAACAATCTAAATTTCTAGGGTAGCTATCATTTTATGTAGACCTTGAGTTTTTGACGAAGTAAGTTATGTATCAAATTACGTGATCAATGATGTACAGAAGGTTCCGAAAAAGAAAAGCACACTATAGAACAGTGATGCATGGATTTCTTTAAAAATTAATAAAAAAATTGGAGATTTGTTAAAAACCTGCAAGGTTATCGCGCAGTGGATTTTTACTTACCAGGAACGACAGGTGTATTCAAAGAGATTTTTTGTTGGTGAATACACTATGAACATCCGAGATAATTGAAACCCTATATGCTGCTTTAATATAGGCAGTTGCAAAGATTTCGCATGGTTTCAAAATCATTGATCGTGTTGTCTGAAAGTGCATTTATAGTTCAAGGTGCCACACAAATATTTAGTGTGCGTGATCTAATTAATGACTACACCGAATAAGCCAAGGTGCTTTAGTCTGTATCAAATATCCATAGTGTTAAATAGTAGCGGGTTATTCTTATCCGTGTTAAATTCGACACCGTCTTTGAAACCATTCATCTAGGTCTCGAACGGCAAATCGGATTTGTGATCTAAGTTGCATAGGGTTAGAGAATCCTGTTGGTTAGTTTATTGGGTCATACGGTCAAAAATATTTAGAACAAAATATTAATAACTAGTACAGGAAAGATGGCAAACAGCATGCCGCTTTGTTTGTTGTCGGTCTTTTATGACCCACGTAACATATTGTCACTATATGCATGATAAGTTTTGAGTAGGCGCACCCTTAAAGTGAATGAGCTAATATAGAAGTTTCTCAGTATCATGGTGATTTTAGTGAAAAATAAATGAGCAAGACATATACCTAGATGACTTCGTAGTAACTCTGCATATCTATACATATAATAAAAGGCTAACGGGACGAAATCTGTACATTAAATATTTTAAAGAAAAAATACACTGAGAGGGCTTAGAATCAATGACAGAACACATTTCTATAGTTTTTAAAAATTTTGTCAGTCTGTCTGTCTGTCGTTTGTACAGGATTCACGCAAAAACTACTGAACGGATTTTGACGAAATTTGTTTTTTTTTTTTATATATATTATAGGAGGCAAACGAACAGACGGGTCACCCGATGGTAAGTGATCACCGCCGTCCATAGACACTAGCAACACCAGGGGAGTCACAAGTGCGTTATCGGCCTTTTATAGAAGTATACGCTCGTTTCTTAAAAGTTTGCATTTCATAATTGTTTGGAAATACCGCCGCTGGGAGTCGATTTCACAAGGTCGAAGTACGAGGCAGAAACGACCTTGAAAATCTCACCGTGGAAGACCTCCACTCATCCAGGTGGTGTGGATGAAATTTTAGTTTTTGGCGGGTAGTACGATGTTGGAAATTAGCGGCAGGTATAAGTCCAAACAACTCCTCTGAACACTCACCGTGGTAAATGCGATAAAGAACGCAAAGAGACGCGATGTCCCGACGCAGTGCCAATGAGTCGAGCCGATCGGATATTACCTCGTCGCCGACGATTCGAGCCGCTCTACGCTGGATGCGTTCAAACGGAAGCAGCTGATATTGAGGCGCTCCAGCCCAAAGGGGCGAACAGTATTCCATGTGTGGGCGGACTTGCGCCTTAAAAAGTAATAACGATGTTCTGGTGTGAAATACTGTCTTGCCCTATTAAGGACACCTAGTTTTTTGGAGGCCAACAATGCTTTGCTTTCCAAATGACCGCCAAACTGAACGTCGCTCGATATGTCAACGCCGAGGATACCAATACTGGGCTTGGCGACTAAGGGAACTCCCTGAAAGCTAGGCACTACGTCAAACTTTGCCTTTTTCGCGGTAAAGGCGCAAACTTGTGTCTTAGTGGGGTTAAAATGGACCAAGTTTTGTTTACCCCAATGCGAGACATGTTCAAGTGACGTCTCCATTTGAGACACAAGTTGATTCCGGCACTCAACAACGCGTTCCCGGGAAATATTAGCATGGCCAGTGTATAGAGCATCCCCAGTGCTATCGTCTGCATAGAAATGAATGTTGCTTACTTGCAACATATCATTGATATACAGAAGAAAGAGAGTAGGGGATAGTACACAGCCTTGTGGGACACCAGCATTCACAGGCTTCAAATCGGAGCATGCACCGTCTACTACGGCTTTTATGCTTCGGCCCGTGAGGAAGCTAGATACCCAATTGCATAAATTCCCGGGAAGTCCAAAGGAAGTAAGCTTCGAGAGAAGCGCTTTGTGCCAAACCCGATCAAAAGCCTTCGCTACGTCTAAACTTATGGCTATAGCCTCACCCTTGCTTTCGACTACCTCTGCCCATCGATGTGTCAGGAAGGCTAGAAGGTCACCAGCTGAGCGACGTTGGCGAAAGCCATATTGACGGTCGCTAATAAGCTGGTTCTCTTCTAGGTACTTCAAGAGCTGACAGTTAATAATGGACTCCATTATTTTGGAAAGCAAGGAAGTGATGGCGATTGGCCGATAGTTCGACGGCTCTGAGCGGTCACCTTTTTTTGGGATCGGGTGCACAAAAGCGGACTTCCAAGATACTGGCACTACGCCTGTACAATAGGAGTACCGAAAAAGACGCGCAAGAACTGGAGCCAATTCCGGAGCACATGTCCTTAGCACAATTGCGGGAATTCCGTCGGGTCCACTCGACTTCCTGATGTCTAAGGAGAAGAGCTTTTTGCGTATATGTTTCTGCAAGAACTGCACATTGGGCATGCAGCTTTTGCAACGCGCTATGTTCGGTGGAGACTTCCCCTTGTCATCTAGAGTCGAGTTCGACGCAAAAAGGCAGCCAAGAAGTTCGGCTTTGTCTTTTGCGTCGTAGGCCAACGAGATGCCTTCCTTCCGCAATGGTGGGAAAGATGGCAGACTGAAGTTCCCTAGGGCGGCTTTGGCGAGAGACCAGAATGCCCGAGTTCCAGAGGGAAGACGAACCAGTCTCTCACCAATTCTGCCAATGAAGGTGGACTTTGCTAAGGCAATCGCTCTTTTGAAAGACCTGGAGGCAAAGTTATACTCCTTTTTGAGAGCACTGGTATTTACATCCTTTGACACCATCGCGTCAACCCAAGCCTGGTAGCATTTTTGCTTCCGGCGTTTAGCCATTCTGCAGGAATGACCAAACCAAGGTTGAGTTTTGCCACCGACGGGCACTACGGAATTAGGGATAAATAAGTCCATCCCTTGTAGTATGGCGTCGGTTACGGCTTTGGCGACAGCGTCAGGATCTTCCAATGAGAAGCAAACTTGCCCCCAGGGGAAAGATGCGAAGAACGCTCGCATGCTATCCCAATCAGCTGACCTATAATGCCAAACACGGCGGCTGCCCGCAGATTGCGGGCGCAATGGGCGCGAGAGAGACACGTTACTCCGGATCAAACAATGGTCCGAAGAGCCTAAAGGGGCACCAACGGTAACCCGATAACACTTATGGGTAAAATAAAATCTGGGCGCGGCAACACCCCGTAACAGACTACTACTCCGTGAAGGAAATCACCGTATGAGCCACAGATAATTATTTACTACTAATTCAGATAAAGAAATGTAATATTAATAATAAGTTGTCTGTGAAATATGTAGTGTTGAAAGGTTATTATTAAACAATTAAATGATGTTATTAGATTCAAACACGGTTGGAATTTACAACGTGACAATATATTTAACTAATTGTCCGGTGTGACGAGCATTGCCAAATACGCTACGATTAACACTTTTTTGTTACATTTATTGTTTTTTTGCATAATATCGCATGTGATTGAATGTATTCTTCTATACATGCTTGGTGTGGGTGTGTGTATCCTTATTTTTTTTGTTTTGCATTTGTACATGTTGAAAATTATATCTAAATAATCTAAATCCTCATTAAATACTGCTACCGACATCTGTTGTCACTAATGTGAAACTAACCTATATTAGTTTTTGTATATTTTATCTGTAGAAGAACGCAAAGAGACGCGATGTCCCGACGCAGTGCCAATGAGTCGAGCCGATCGGATATTACCTCGTCGCCGACGATTCGAGCCGCTCTGCGCTGGATGCGGTCAAACGGAAGCAGCTGATATTGAGGCGCTCCAGCCCAAAGGTATTATTACAGTATTCCATGTGTGGGCGGACTTGCGCCTTAAAAACCTTAGTAGGTGGTAGAGCCACGCTGAAGCTATTACTGGTTTCAGCATGAATGGGCCGGCTCGTCCGGGGTAGTACCACCCTCTCACAGAAAACCGACGTGAAGTAACAGTGCTTACATTGTTGCGTTTCGTTCGGTCAGTGAGATCGCCACAGGTCCACCTCCCCCCCCGCACTAATCTCAGGAAGTACTGGTCCGATTTGAAAAATTCTTCCAGTATTAGATAGTTCATTTATCGAAGAAGGGTATAGGCTATATATCATCATACTAAGATCAACGGAAGTGGAGCACCAATGAAGAATGTTTTAATAGGCCTAATTTAACCACTATACGCGATCGAAGTCGCGCGCAGGGGCTAGTATATTATATCGGTGTGTAAACTACTATCATACCAAATTTCGTAAAAAATTGTCCAGTATTTCTCGCGTAAATGTCTTGTTTTTGTGTTTCCTTAAAAGTAACATAAACAGACATACGAATGTGATACCTCTTCAGCTTTATATATTAGTATAGATAGATACAGGAAATGGAACCAACAATGATCTCAAAGAGTGAAGGAAACAGATGGAGTGATTTAAAGGACAATAAAAGAAAATATGGTTAAGATCCCCTTCAACAAATCCACAGACACACGATACACTTTGTACAACGCGAACTTTAGCAAGGTGAAAAAGAGGACATACATGACCCAATCTCATACAAAAAAATTGGTTACAATGCTATTAAATTCAGCTTTAAAAATCCATGTAGGTTTCAGACTTATACTTGGCTGAATACTGAAATGAAATTTCCGTTTAGATCCTGCACTACTCATCCAGTACTCATTCCAAGCCTTCTTGAGATGGACACTAGATAAGCGACAAGGTCATGAAAATAGATTTTAAAAGGACAATGATCTCCACATTCCACAACTTCTTTAGCTAATTGATCTTCTCTTTCATTCCCATAAATTCCTGTATGACTTGGGATCCAAGCAAAAACTACTTTATAGAGTTGCAAGGAAGTTTAACTTCTTGAACAATGTTATATTATGAATGATATAACAAAACTATCATGAGTAATTTTGCCACTTTTTATTTTCTATCATAACATGGAAATTAGTTCTTGATTTTACATTACATATTATACATGATATCTGATTGAATAAACATGGCATTATAATTAGCATTATATACCAGCAAAAAATCATAACTATACCTAAAAAGGTGCAGAAAAAGATGTATATTTTAGATAATTTTGAACTAATGTAGGTAAAGTAGCTTATATTTCCTTAGTGGATGAGTTGATACTTTAGCAAGATTCTATTTTAGAAATTATTGAATGGTTGTAAAATTGTAATACATTAAAGAAATACCTATCAGAAAGATATTGACTCTTAAAAATAGTGGTGGATCAGCACATTCTACTTGTAGTGCACTTATGGGACTAGACTTCTTGCACCTGACAATTCTTAAAGGTTTTGATTGTATCAAGAACAATGTTTTGAATGCTGTTATATTATCTGGTTTTAACAAAAACATATTTTTCGTTTTTAGAATTAAGTAATACAATTTCTTATAGTGTTTTATGAATCTATTAGCACTGATTTAATATTTAAAAATTAAGTTGTTGATTGGAAACTACAGAGTAGATAGAGTATGTCTTAGTAAATGTATATCTTAAACATACTTTTTACTCAACAGGCAGGTCTAGGACAAACGCTTTGTGTTGGAATTGGAGGTCAATGGAACAGACTTCATTTATTGCTTAGAAGTTCCAGCAACAAAAGTCATTGTACTTATTGGTGAAATCTGAGGTTATGCGGATGAGCTTGCCTCTGATTATCGAATAGCGAACGGACGTGAAGAAGAGTGGCGCAGGAGCAACTCAAGGGGTACTGGGAAGACAATTATCGCCTTTTTTTATTGTAGTACGGCAAAGTGACTGCACTTTGCCTGATGGTAAGCACTATAAAAAAAAACATCGAACATCAACAGCATCGAAAGATATGCCATCCTTCGCCGGTCGTCACTGTCATGCCGTCCTGAGTAAATACCCCTTTTATATATAAGTTAGTTTTTATTTAAATTGGATCCGGTAGGTGATGCTGCGAACGGGTTCTAGGTTTATTTTAAAATATTGCTCACATACCAACTGGGTATATATTTGAATGAGTCCCTGGATAGTTTGGCTTCACAAAAGGAAACGGTAGGTGTCGGTGCAATCGGGTTTTAGGTTTATTAAGATTTTTCGTGTTTAAATATACAATTGAAACAGGCAGTAACCGATTTGGTGCAGATGAAGTTGCACGGGTCAGCTAGTTTGCTTATAATTCAGAATATATAGACAAATTCAAGAACTTAGAATTCAGCTTATTTTATTACATCATGGTATAGAGCGACAGCCCAACGAGCGATGGAAAGAGCAATGCTCAGGGTTTCTCTACGTGATCGAATCAGAAATGAGGAGATCCGTAGGAGAACTAAAGTTGCCGACATAGCTCACCGAATATCACAGTTCAAGTGGAATTGGGCAGGGCACATAGCTGGAAGGACTGATGAGCGATGGGGCAAAAAAGTTCTAGAGTGGCGACCACGCACCGGAAAACGCAGCGTGGGACGGCCCCCAACCAGATGGACCGATGACATTATAAAGGTTTTGGGGAGCCGTTGGTTACAGTAGGCACAGAGCTGTACGCTGTGGAGAACGTGTGGTGAGGCCTTAGTCCAGCAGTGGACGACTATAGGCTGAGATGATGATAGACATTGACTCTACATGGCATTAATTATGAGGTGGTCATTCCAAAAGCCTATTCCACTTAACTATGCGGAACCATTATAATCAAATAAGTTATGAAGTTCTAGTACAAATGTCATTACAAACTTATTTCAAAAGAACTTGTAAGAGTATTCAATCCACGCAGTGCTGGAGAAGCCCGTTAACTAAATAAGCATATGTACACTGTAGGTGGTAGAGCCACGCTGAAGGTATTATTGGTTTCAGTATGAATGGGTTGGTTCGCCCAGAGTAGTACCCTCTCACAGAAAACCGACGTGAAGTAACAGTGCTTGCATCGTTGCGTTTCGTTTGGTAAGTGAGAGCGCCGGAGTGGAGTGAGAGGTCCTTTCCCATCTATTCTATCTCTTCTTCCCTCTTCCCTTCTCCCAAAATACAGGCTGGAAACACACTTGCGAATACCCTAGTGTTGTTAGTGTCGATGGACGATGGTGATCACTTAATATCAGGTGACTCAACTGTTCGTTTACCTCCTATGATAACATAAAAAAGAACATCAGGGGTACAAGAGATTATAAGTTTTGCGATAGTGCGGATGAAATTCCAAATCTTCTTTTGAGGGAATGAGATCCACTCATAACTAAACGCCATCGTATTCTGGCCAAGCATGTACAGAAAAAGTAAAATAGCCACCTGCTAATAAAATCTGCAGTATATTAAGGCTGCAGGATTATGGAATGAGACTTAAGAACATGGGCGATCACAACAGAATCTAATTGTCCGCTGTGACATACGACTGCTTTAACCTGCACAACCCTGTCAGAATAATAATAACACTTAATCACCCACTTTGCTTGTTTAATCTAAGTTATGAAAGTTCTAATTAAAAGTATAACTTTGTGGAAACTCACAAAGGTATAGAGAATAGAGAAATATAGCGTAAAATGTATTTTATAATTTTACAAAGGATCTCATTGGATGCCCCACCCGATACGCTCAGGTGTGCCACAGGGCTTCATACTCGCTCCCTCGCTCTTCAAACTGTTCATCAGTGACCTACCTCGGTCTAAACGGGTCGAAGTAGGTTGCTATGCTGACGATACCGTTATTCACACTTCCAGCTTGCGGTCGGACTTTCTTAGGAAGCGCATCGAAAAGGCCGTTTGCACACTCGGTGAATGGTTTCGTCGATGGCGCATAGAAGTTAATCCTGATAAGAGCGCCGCGATACTCTTCGATCCTTTACGACGTAATAATAACCTCGAGCCCATCAGGCTATACGGAACCGATATACCTTGGGCCGACGAGGTCAAATATCTCGGTGTTACATTAGATAAACATTTAAATTTCGAGTCACATATAGATAGAGTACGAAACAAAGCCGCTATGGTTTTGGGTCGCCTCCATCCGTTGCTTTGTCATAGGAGTAAGATGTCCCTCAGACACAAGCTCACTTTGTATAAGACGTGTATCCGTCCCGTGATGACATATAGCAGTCCCGTTTTTGCGCATATGTCGAAAGATAATTTTCATAAGTTGCAGGTTCTTCAAAACCGCGTTTTACGTAAAGTGACCGGTGCCCCATGGATCATCCGGAGAGTTGATCTACATAGGGACCTAGAGATGCCTTCTATCTGGGCGTACGTAAAATCACTCACGATTAGTTATTTTGAAAAAGCCGCGAATCATCCCAGTGCGTTAGTGGTATCCACCGCAAAATGCGAACCCGTATCAAATGCTGCGCGTTGTATCTCCAAACAGAGCGTGCTCACGCCCACGCCCGCGTAACCACAGATCACGCCGCCGTGGTCTGGGGGTAAATTTCGCTCCCGCACACCAGACTAGGCCCCCCTCGGCAGCAGCTCAAGCCTAGGTCCGATCCCTCGGCGTGGAGCCCTTGAGTACGCTGCTCGCGCGATACTGTGACACAAAATCTTACATCACTGCGACAACATTACACATATCACCTCCACACACGTGCACGCATACACGCTTACACATGCAGGTGGAAGGGTTTTATTTTTTCCCCTTATCAAACTGAAATAGTTTAGAATATTATCCGATACGAAATATATATAAGGGTTGTTGAAGTATGTATGCTTGGTACACATATATGTTTCAACAACTCATATATGTGTGAATAGTTAGCTTAGCTTAGATTAGCTCAGATAGGTCGCGAATTGCATGTATCAGGCAACAGCCAAAGCCAAGGTGTGCCGCGCACCCTTGAGCTAGTTGTCAAAGTAAAATCGGCTGAGTGCCTTAAGCGCTCGCCTTAGTAGTACGGTGAAGCTGTTAAGACCTTGCTTGGTCAATAGCGTAGTCAGTTCGAGAAAATAAATAAATAATTGGATGCAGTGACATAGGACTGTATGCAGTAAGTCTGCACAACTCTTGTCAGAATAATAATATATCAAAGAAAAAATTAATCATCCGTTTTGCTGAGTTTAAAATAAGCTATAAATGTACTAGTTAAAGTTATAGTTTGGTGGGAACACAGTTTATTTTACACAGTTATTTATTAGGTAAATAGAGCAATATAACGTTAAATGTAATTTATGATATATATGTTGGCGCAAAGAGTTTGATCCAACGCAGCTATAATATAAGTGAAATCTCTTCACTATAACTTATTCGCTCAGGTTTGTCCAAAAGTTCCATTTAGTGTCAACCCTCTTCAGACTGTTCATCAGTGATCTCCCGCGCATCCCTAAAAGCAATTCCGGATTATGTGCTAATTGACATAATCACATACATATAGGTAATTTAGGATTAGAGATCGTCTCAAACTTACGCACATACTAAACATGCATATCTTATATATAAAATTCTCGTGTCACAATGTTAGTTTCCATACTCCTCTGAAACGGTTTGACCGATTTGTATGAAATTTTATATGCATATTCCGTAGGTCTGAGAATCGGCTACTATCTATTTTTCATACCCCTAAGTGATAAGGGTTGTCCACTCCTAACATTTTTTTTTTACAATTTTTTTTTTGTTGTAATGAGGCATTATAATATATACATACAACCCTAAATTTTCACCATCCTAACACCAACCCCTAGTTTTTAATAGTCATTTTAGTAATTAATAATTTTTCATCCCACACGATAACTGATCAATTATTTTGAAAATTATCTCACTGTTAGAAAGGTATATTAGATTACGTTTTATTTAGGTAAATATATATTATATAATAAATGGGGCGTGGAGGTGAGGGTCAAAGAAACAACCCAATGGATATCGGGAAGACATTTCTTGCCAATATATATAGTATAGTTTCGAGTCACTATTGGACCCGATAAGTTAAGCTACAATCGGGTTTTAGGTTTTTTAAGATTTTAGAAGAGTTTGGAAATAAAATTAGAACCGACAATAGCCTATTTAGTGCAGACGAAGTTGCACAGATCATTTAGTAAGTTATATATGTTATACTTGACTTTTGAAAAATAACGTCACATATCATAATTATTGCTAGACGACAGTTCAGTCGCAATAATAAATCTACGCTGCGAAATTAATATTCTATTTTAACATTTATTATGTTAAACACCCAAAATCATTTTTGGATAGATGGACTGAGCTATTTTTGTTGATATTGTGTTTATCGTTTTTCGATTAAAGAAAGAATAAGGCACGACCGAATATTTTCTGCTTTAATTCATATGCGGATGTCAACGAAGTTATATTAAAAAAATCATTAACTGTCTGATAAAATATCATAATACTTTGCGAGTACATTACGTTAAGAATTGCGTAGCATTTAAAAACAAATTCTTCGTGGAAAAATCATAATGGTATTGGTTATAAAATATTTTATTATAAGTATAATTATATATTAAAAATTATTTTTTGCATCCGTAAATAAATCACCATTACACTACACAGGTATTACTGTAAAGGTACTAAAATAATACAAAAAAAAAAACAATTTTTGGGTTGGGTTTGACACGTTTCTGTTATTTGTGCTGGCAATATTGACGCCCGCCATTGTAGTGGCGAAGGGCTGTTGATATTTATAAAAAAATCAATATCAACGTCGATATATCGAAAAAAAAAAACAAATAATTTGATATATAGTTTTAGATACCAACGAGTAAATCGAATTTAAAAAATAAATCCCACTTCCGATATTAGAATACCAGAAATGGATTTATATAAAAAATAAAACAATTACATATCTCAACACGAAGACTCACCTCAACTATTAGATCTCAAGTAACACAATATTTCATAAAAACCCAGAGGAATACAAATAGTAATGTAAATTGGAAAGAACTCGCGCAATACAACAACAATCACCCGATACAACCTTCCAGAGAGACGATCGAGCGAGAATGTCCCTAATGACTTTTTTTTTCTCGAAATGAGTACGCTATTGGCTTTTTTAGAGGCCTTTACAGCTTCACCGGACTACTAAGGCGAGCGCTTAAGGCACTCAGCTGATTTTATTTGGGCAACTAGCTCAAGGGTGCACGGCACATCTCGGCTTGGCTGTTGCCTGTTTCATGCAATTCGTGATCTGTCTTAGCTAACCTAAGTTAAGCTAAACTATACAAATATGAGTTATTGAAACATATATGTGTACCAGGCATGCATGTCTCAATAACTCTTATGAATATTTTGTATCGGAAAATTTCTAAACTATTTCAGTTCGATAAGGGAAAAAAAAAACAAAACCCTTCCACTTTTTATGTGTAAGCGTGTGAGCGTGCAGGTCTGTGGAGGTGATATGTGTAGTGTTGTAGCAGTGATGTAAATTTTTGTGTCACTGTATCGCGCGAGCAGCGTACTCTAGGGCTCCACGCCGAGGGAGCGGACCTAATATTCCCTCCCTAATGACTCGACAGTCTCGCCTTTTATAGTATTCAGTCAGGTTACGACCGGCCGATAACTTTCGACCAATGGCGTGTCAGGTCATTAGTAACACCCCCGCTGTAGTCAAAATAGTAAGTCAATAGTAGTACAGAGAGTGCTAAAAATAGATATATACGGCTTTATTAAAAAAATACAATTGAAATTCAGCTTAACAATGATTTACAGTTTTTAATCCAATGTATTTTTAAATGTTACATTACAGTTCTAAGGGCCATTTGCACAAATATTATTCAATCATATTGACCTTAATTGTTAATTTTTCAGTCCATCAGTTACCAAGTTTTTTAAGTCGTGATGGTCAAGTGATTTGACCGGTGGAATATCATTTCAATGTCTTCAGGTTCAAACCTCATCATGTACCAACGATTTTTTCAAAATTCTCGTACATTTTTAAATTTAAATTGGTAACACTATCGGCTGACGGCGAAGGAAAACATCGTGAGGAAACCTGAACCTCAGTAATGTTCTTGTAGTACTACTATATAAGGTAAAGCATACAACTGTGGATTTCTGGGAGTTTGAAATGGCCCTGCAGTGGGTCTCCCACAGGTTGATGATGATGAATATTTTTCAGAAAGAGTTTTTCAAAATACTTGTTACTTTATATGTCCAACCGTGACAATAGACAATGACTTCGGAAATATGATAAATGTAGGATGCAGGAAATGGCGAAAAACCCCTTGAAACTCAAGGGGACTGGAAGGTGTATAAAACTATTATAAGACCAGTCATACTGTATGCATCTAAATGCTGGATTACGAAAGAAACTGATGAGAGAAAACTACACTCGGCAGAGATGTGATTATTAAGATGTGTGGTGTAACTAGAGTCGATAGAATAAAAATGAACATATCAGATGAAGTTTGAAAATATCGCCAGTGACATAGAAGTTGAGGAGTAATAGGTTAGCATGATACGGGCATACGCGGCGTGGGTCATACCGCGAATTATCGTGGATGTCCCCGCGCCCCGCGCACAAAGCGCCCTCGCTACCCCAGGCAGGCGTCGCCGTCTAAGTGTCCGATATACACGTATTCATTTGTGAATCATGCAATTTCGATTGCATGGTTCATAAATGTATATATGTATGAATAGCTTAGAGTAGTTAGCTAGGACAGATGCGTCTTTTTCCAGGTAACAGCCCAAGCCGAGGTGTGCGTGCACCCTTGTGTATGTTACCTAAAACCCAAATCGGTTATGTGCCTTAAGCGTCAACCTTAGTAGTCCAATGAAGCTGTGAAGACCCTGCCGGGTCAATAGCGTAATCAGTTCGAGAAAAAAATAAATGATACGGGCATGTCAAAGAGAGATGAAAGATATATAACTAGAAAAATTTTAAGTATGAAGGTGGACAGATATAAGACTATAGGAGATCGAAAAAGGTATGAATAAATTGTGTGAAAAATGACGTGTATAAAAATGTGAATTCGGAGATGATATCTGACCGAGGAGAGTAGAAAACAAGAACATGTTGTATCGACTTAACCTAGGTGGGATAAGGGTAAGAAGACGATGATGTATATAATAAAAAATATCGACCGCTCGTATCCACATTGCAATATCGAGATATCGATAAATAGTCCAAATACATATTAATTTTTGAATAATTAATATATCGATATTTCATCACAGTCCTACATGAATTAAAAACTAATACAGTACACTGTTATAGGATACGTAGTCACTGTTGTCAATAGTCGTATTATCTACTTGTACGACTATTAGTCTGTGGTATTATCAGTATATAGTATTTTATCTATGGGTATTATCTTCTTAGTAGACTGTAGCATAGATAAGATACTATATCAGTATATCGTAGAGTGAGAAACTAAACTGTTTCTCTGTCTACGCAGTATATAGTATCTTATCTATGTACCAAAGAGTATAATAAGTAATATACGGCTCACGGCTAAAATCATACAGCAGTTAAAATACGCCATCTATCCATGATGAAACATACTAATAATAATATACCTACATACGTATAGGTACCTATATTTGCCTTTATACTTATATGTATACTTTTATAGACCTATATTAGGCGTTTACAATGACACCCATAAAAAGATTACTAAACACTTTATACTAGATAATTTATCACTGAGATACTATTTTCTGTTCATAAGGATATGTAAAGTGAAGTGATATTCATTTCAAAAAAAAAAATCACACCAACATACATTATTATTGACATTGTGTAACTATGATTTGTGATTATACCAAAAAATACATTAATACAAACTGAACATTATTTCTAACCCTATAAGTGTTTTTATTTCTATATCATAATTATTCTTAATCCGTTAATTGCATAAACCAAGAGTACCTTATATAGAATAATCAGAATTTTAATATAAAACTATGTTATAATTAAAAAATACTGAAATAAAACAACAGAATTGATTATTGTGTTTATTTTGTAAAGTTTCTTAACAATATTTAAAATACCAAGTTTATCAAAACTTATAATTAAATTAATAGAAATATTAAATATAAGCTGAATGAACAATGATTTAAAGATAAGTGTCGAGGAACCTTGATTAAGTTCTCAAAATTACATACTTATCTTACTTACTATAAAATATATAACTAAACTTGCTGGAATGTTGCAGCAAAAATCAATTACAATGCAATGATAAGTTTTATTATTTCATTTATTTGATTAATTTCATATTAATTATTTCTTATGCTTATGCTTATGATAATTTGTTGTTGTCATCATAATAGTTCTCTTTTACTAGTATTTATATTTGCTAGTTGTACACTATTCTTCACAAACATTAGAGGAAAATGAGTTTAAAAAATTATCACAGATATCATTACAACAAAATGGTTCTATTCTTCTGTATACAGTATGTGATTAGAGTACAATTGAAATTAGCACTTTTAATAGTCTCATTAAAGACATTAGAAGCAAATTCATAAAAGCAAGTAAAGAATGGTCCAGACATATATTATATGGTCTAATCTAAAACGTTAAAAAAACACAATTATAAATTAAGCAGTTAAAAACCCAGCCCGGCGATTTTTTAAATGAGAAAATACTTTCATTAATATTTTACAAGAGACAAAGACCTAAATATTACTGTCTGTTACTAAAATATTTTACATTCCTCAATGCAAAAACTTTGGAAGAAAAGATAAAAATCTAAAAGCACGACTTTTTAGTGCCATGAAATATTCAAACGAGATTGCACTACAATAAGTTTTATAAAAGATTACTATTGCCGGTAAAATGTTCGCTAAGATATATTACACTCAATCATCTAAAAAATCTAAAAGCTGGAGACTTTCTTTAGATGAAA
>MU159119.1:72360-93520 GCA_015888305.1 Antheraea pernyi | reverse complement strand
TCGGCAGCCATGAGGACTGCTCATGCTGAGTCCTCATGACTGCCTCGACTTTTTTTCTAGTTGTCTTCTTTATAATATTTTATAGATTTCTACATGTTACTAAAGTATGCAGGCAATGTTTTTCAAAGATTGGATAGACAAAATTGTCAATAATGTATTTAAGTTTTATAACGTTGTGTTGTGTATCACTGCAAATAATAAATCATTAAAAAATAGATGATTTGTTTATGTTCAGTATGCAGGATTATGTGTAATGTGCATATAGTTCAATTTTTTAAATGTTGTATAACCAACTTTTGTTTTGTTTTGCAAAATTACATGAAATTATAAACTTTTTATAACCTTGTTCAAATTTAGGATACTGTAATATCGATTACTACGTGTTATTTTTTTATACAAATATTCGTGACAACATTTGATGAATCGATTTAAAAATTAATTGTTTTCGGGGAAGAACGCTATTCCTAGTTCAGTGTTGCCATTATAATAAAAAGTAATAGTTAAAACTGAAATATTAGAATCGTAGCTTTATGGAAGTGATTATTTTGTTATCAATGTTATTATCATTTTATTATATGGTAAAAAAAATCGTTGTGTATATAAATGTCAATATAATTTAAAAAAGTTATGTGCATAGATTGAGTCCGTATTTGTAGTTTGTCACTATTGCCACCTACACTTTTATATATGCACTAATTACTCGTCTAGCGATAACTTTCACTCTAGGCAGATGACGCAACCATCTTTTCAGTTTTATACGATCCTCTATGTTTCCCCCCACTGCTATGTACTATATACTGGACTGTAGTACAGGAAGTACAGTGTTTATAATATTTACAACGGTATTACCAAAAAAAAATTCTCTTCACTCTAGGCAGATGACGCAACCATCTTTTCAGTTTTATACGATCCTCTATGTTTCCCCCCACTGCTATGTACTATATACTGGACTGTAGTACAGGAAGTACAGTGTTTATAATATTTACAACGGTATTACCAAAAAAAAATTCTCATGTAACTAATAAAATATATTCCATAACTTTTGAAGAAAAACTAACTTTATTTCTACTTTTTTTTTATTACCTACATACATCGTGTGTACCATAGAAGCATGAATAGCAGAATTAGATTCCAAAGTAGGAATGGAACGGGTAAGATCAATCAACCATAATTATTGTTATTTTATCAGCACAAATTGTACAGGCTTAGCCGCTTGAGGTCGGGGTTTAGGCTGGGATGTGGGTTTAGGAGCCTAAGGGGCCCGTGCGGGCTGGAGACGTGCGCTGGGGGCGGGTGCGCACGCTACCGGTGTACGCAAAGTGTTCGGCAGGCTCGGGAAGGTATCTGCAGTGGGGACGGCGAAACTACCCTAGGGTAGCGGTATGACGCTCGCCGCGACACAAGACACAGCTCGGAGGGTCGGTGGAGGCCGGAGAGCGGGAGCATTCCTTAGTGGAATGGTCACCGAGGCACTTAACACACAGGCGACATTTACCAGAGGTGTGTCCGTATACCTGACAGTTATGACAATGAGGGTATGTACGTTTTGCGCGGTGGCTAAACGATAACGCCGGAGAGGGTCGAGAGGTTGATAGTGGCCTTCCCTTCCATGGTGTGCCTTGCATTATTTGCAAAATAAACAAAAAAAAAAGATTTTAATGAAATTGTATACAATTTTACTTCAGTTTACTTAATAGCAGAAGAGATCTTCATATGAATTTGTATATTTTCAGGTTTTACAAACTTTGCTTCTGCCAAAGATATAGCCTCTTCGTTTATATATAATAAATTCAATAAAGAGGATATGAAAATTATTGACGATGCTATGATACGGTAATTTACGAGCACTTAATTCTTTAGAAAGCATACAAAATACTGCTCTTCGACTGAGTATGCATTTAAATCAAGTCCTATAAAGAGCATCTTGGTTGAGGCTGGAGAAATGCCATTTAGAAGGAAATAACTTGTAATTATGTATTATATGTTATAAATATATGATCCGAATATCCGATATATGAATGGGTCGGCTCGTCCGGGGTAGTACCACCCTCTCATAGAAAACCGACGTGAAGTAACAGTGCTTGCATTGTTGCGTTTCGTTCGGTCAGTGAGAGCGCCGGAGAAACCAATGCGACAATCGAAACTTTCAATAATTTTGCAAGATGAAATAGAAAAATAAACACTAAACAAAAATAAACAAAAATAAAGCAATAAAAAAAGTATTGATTATAAATAAGCGCGATAAAACATTTCGATCCAATTTTTATTGTAGTCACTGATTATAAATTATTAACGGATATAGCTGTAAAACTGCAGAATTTTTAAAATTACCGTGTTAATAGATTAATTACTTTAATTTTTTCATTTGCATTCTTCAGTAAGTAATTACATCTTACAGATAAATAAATGAATTTATAGAATAATCATAATGCTTCCATTTCAGCTTTAATAATTGTACAACATTGTCGGCGTAACTGATATCATAAAATTTACTTTATTAAGAAGCCTCATTATGCAATGAGGAGGATTATGTAATTCATTTTATATGTTGTGCTAAACGTTTCCTTGTATAACTGCCAGGTCATCCGGTTATTTTTTACGTTACGGAAAGGTTGTTTATCTATATTATAATAAAACTGTAGCGGGGTCAAATCTGTACATTAAATATTTTTTGAAAATTTTGATCGGGGTAGGCTTTGTTATCGATATAGAAGCCAAAACTAACCCTTTTAAAATTTTTGTCTGTCTGTCTGTCTGTCTGTCTGTCCCTGTGAACGCGCATCACTCTGAAAGTACTGAACCGATTTTGACGAAACTTGGCACAGTGATAACTTATGTTACGAGATTACATTTAGGATATTTTTTTTCTCATAAAACGCAAGGGATTCTCCAGGATCTGCCTGTTTGTCTGTCCCTTTAAACACGTATTACTCTGAAAGTACTGAACCAATTTAGACGAAATTTGGCACAGTAATAACTAATATTACAAGGTTACATCTAGGATACTTTTTATCTCATAAAATGCAAGGGATTCTCCAGGATAACGGACGAAAGTAAAAAAAAATGTAGTTCATGATATTCTTGACGGATTTTGGTAAATTTTCTTTATGATATATATAGCAGACAGATTAGCTAAAAAATTAAGCTATATTTTCCTATGCTACTTTAAAAAAAAATACCAAAAAAAATTATCACCGTGTTTCGAACCTTCGGCCCCGCCGAACCATATAAAGTTCACTACGTTATAACTGAGCTACGGCTACATGACATTTATGTTTGTAATTATCGACCACATATGAAACATTAATGTAGACAAAACTATCACTTATATATTGTTACGTTTATTTCATTGTATAAAAAAATGTTTGCTACGCAAAGGTGACAAGATTTATTTATTTATCTATCTTCTATCTATCTATCTATATTATAATAAAACTGTAGAAGCGCCAAATCTGTACATTAAATATTTTTTGAAAATTTTGATAGGGGATTTACGAGATTACATTTAGGATTTTTTTTTTCTCATAAAACGCAAGGGATTCTCCAGGATCTGCCTGTTTGTCTGTCCCTTTAAACACGTATTACTCTGAAAGTACTGAACCAATTTAGACAAAATTTCGCACACCTGCGTCGCACACCTGTGCCGCACACCTGTGCTACAGGTGGCGTTCTGTTTCTAGAACTGAGTGAGACCTTTCCTTTCTATTTATTTATTGCTTGATATATTTATTTGTTTACTCTACTTATTTATTTATCTATTTATTTACGTATTTCTCAATTCGTTTCTTTATATTTTTATTTACTTTTTTGTTTATTTATGTAGTCTTATATTATTTATCCTCTCTCTCGCTCACGTATTTATTTACATTTTTCTCCTAATTTGTTTAGTTTTAAACAGCTCTTTTGATCCGGACTCGGGATAGTCCCGTAGTTTTTCATTTGGCGTGCCCCCCTGCCTTTGGGGCAGGGAGGTTAGTTCGCGTCCCACTTAGGCTACGGAATGGCCCACAATAGTGGTTTTACAGGACTCCGTGAAGATTTATTAGCTATTGGCGTCGACGAAAACGCCGTCGACGCCATTCTTGCGCGACATTGTTTCCCGTCCACGAAGGACGTTCAATATGTGCCCCGCGTGGCCACGTCGAATGCGTTTGCGGCTATCGAATCCAACTCGGAGTCGTCATTGGATTCACCGGATTTGCCGCTGAATCCGGCGGATGGAGCACCTGCTCCCGCGTCAAGCTACAGCTCGGGGGCCGGCTCCGAGATGGAGCTAGATGAGGCGGCGCCCGCCGTGCCGACCGTAATCCCCGCGTCATCCGCGACCTCTGCGCCCTCTGCGCACGACAGTGACGGTTACAAGACCGTCGCTTACTCCAAACGCACCCGCGGTGCGCGCTCTCCGGACTCCGGGTCCGACTCGGGTTCCGGACATAAAGATAAGGTAGTCCGTACCGAAAAATCGTCAGATGGCGCTCGGGTGCCTAAACACGCGGCTATACCGGCAGTCGCGAGACCACGTACGAGCGGAGCCAACGCTGTCGCTGTCTCGCTCCCTCAGAGCGAAGTGAAGGGTTCCGTAGAGCCTCAGGCAAAGAAGCCACGCCCACCGCCGCCTGTTACAATACAGGATAAGTCCCAGTGGACGTCAATCTCCACTAGGCTTAATAGTCAAAAGATCAATTATACGTCCGCCCTCAACACTCCGGCGGGCATTCAGGTTAAGGTCCCCACATGCACAGATTTTCGCAATTTAACTAGATTCCTTCGGGAATCTAAGTTAGCGTATTTTACGTTTGCTCTCGAGGAGGAACGCCTCCTCCGAGTGGTACTTCGTCGTGTCCCAGCCGAGATCTCGATTGATGACGTCACCGCCTCCCTTAAGGAGGGTGATTTCCCAGTCCGGGAGGTGCACCGGATGTACCACCCACGCACCCGCGCCCCCTATAATATGGTCTTGGTCCTCCTCGACCGTACAGTAGAGGGTAAGTCTATTTTTAACCTCACCTCCGTCTGCGGCCTCAGCGGCATCACCGTTGAGCCCCCGCGTAAAACTAATACTCCGTCGCAGTGTCATAACTGCCAGAGTTACGGCCACTCGGCGCGTAACTGTCACCTGCGCCCTAGGTGCGTCAAGTGCCTGGACGATCACTCAACGAAGGAGTGCGGGCGCACGCCCGGCACTCCGGAACCTCCAAGTTGCGTGTTGTGCGGTAACGCGGGTCACCCCGCGAACTATCGCGGCTGTCCCCGCGCACCGCGCACACAACGCCCCCGACAGGCGCGACAGGTGTCCAGGGCACCTGCGGCCGCCGCCCGCCCTTCGCCTCCACCTCTCATGTCCGTGGATGCCTTCCCTGGCCTGCCGGGTGCTTCTCGCGCCCCGGTAGCGCCCGCGCCCACTACGCGCGCGCCACCTTCTGTGCCGCGCGCACCACAACCCGGGCGGGCCCCTCTGGCCCCCTGGGACCCCGACCCCAGCCGGCGGCTCCCAAGCCTCAAGCACGCCCACCACAGGCGCGGCCGGCGCGCGCCTCTCCTGCCCACTCTACTGAGCTCTCCGCGGTGGAGTGGGTCTACCAGTTACTCCAAGAGAACGACCTCCAGGAGGTTCTTGCATTCCGCGAGGCCCTTAAGGCCGAGACAGGCTTGGGCCGGCTCGACGTGCTCGCGCAATATAGAGGCATCGCTGCAACGTTGCAGCGCCTCTCCCGATTCACACAAGATTTAGATTTTAAATAAAATTCGTGGCTATGAATAGGATAAAACCGCGCGGTCTATCTCTTTCGTTTTTTAACGCGAGATCTCTTAGGACACAGCGTGATTTAGTAGCTGCCTTTTTGCGCGATAGACAGATAGACGTTCTCCTCGTCCAGGAGACGCTTCTTAAACCTAAAATGCGTAATCCTAGTATCGCGAATTATAATATAGTTAGAAATGATCGTGTCGCCCGCGGGGGCGGCACCTTAATTTACTATAGGCGTTCGTTATATTGCATGCCGATAGATCCGCCCGCTTTGACCAATATGGAAGTGTCAGTGTGTACGATAGGTATGACCGGTCATCCGTCCATTGTATTAGTGTCCGCGTACCTCTCACCGAATAAAGAATTGTTACAAACCGATTTGCGAGCGTTGCTTAATTTAGGAGACTCAGTTATTATAGCGGGGGACCTCAACTGCGGGAACGTTATCTGGAATAGTCCGAGAACCTCTCGTAACGGGAGGATACTCGACAAACTAGGTAGGGTTCTCGCATTTGACGTCATAGCCCCTCCGGAACCCACCCATTATCAGGATAACTGTCGTCCGTCAGTTTTAGACATAGCTCACTGGAGGGATATACTCTTCTCAGTTTTTTAGAGTTTCACTTCTACTACGTGCGAACCACACATACGATTTTTTTTTAAATTATCAGTAGGATGAGAGATAGCGATTAGGCAAAAGAAATTGGTTTTAATTTATCTTATTTATTTTTGAAGTGAAAACTTTTTGAGGCGCGTTGAGCGGTATTTTTTAGCAAGATATAAATTTACAATTTTGCATCATGTCAATTAAGTAAGCAAGCCTGACTTAATAACTTCAATATACAAATGATAAAATTTAACTAACTTATAATAAAATTAATTGTTTTGAGATTTTGCTTCTGTCAGCAGCCTTGAGGACTGCTCATGCTCAGTCCTCATGACTGCCTCGACTTTTTTTTTCTAGTTGTCTTCTTTATAATATTTTATAGATTTCTACATGTTACTAAAGTATGCAGGCAATGTTTTTCAAAGATTGGATAGACAAAATTATCAATAATTTATTTAAGTTTTATGACGTTGTGTTGTGTATCACTGCAAATAAAAAAATAGATGATTTGTTTATGTTCAGTATGCAGGAGTATGTATAATGTGCATATAGTTCAACTTTTTAAATGTTCTATAACCAAACTTTTGTTTTGTTTTGCAAAATTACATGAAATTATAAACTTTTTATAACCTTGATCAAATTTAGGATACTGTATAATCGATTGCTACGTGTTATGTTTTTATACAAATAATTGTGAAAACATTTGATGAATCGATTTAAAAATTTATTGTTTTCGGGGAAAAACGCTATTCCTAGTTCAGTGTTGCCATTATAATAAAAAGTAATAGTTAAAACTGAAATATTAGAATCGTAGCTTTATGGAAGTGATTATTTTGTTATCAATGTTATTATCATTTTATTATATGTAAAAAAAATCGTTGTGTATATAAATGTCAATATAATTTTAAAAAGTTATGTGCATAGATTGAGTCCGTATTTGTAGTTTGTCACTATTGCCACCTACACTTTTATATATGCAATAATTACTCGTCTAGCGATATATAACATAACTTTCACTCTAGGCAGATGACGCAACCATCTTTTCAGTTTTATACGAACCTCTATGTTTCCCCCCACTGGAGTGTAGTTACTATTGTCAATAGTAGTATTCACAGACTGATAGTCGTAGAAGGTCGTATTATCCTCTTAGTAGACTGTAGTATAGGAAGTACAGTGTTTATAATATTTACAACGGTATTCCCAAAAAAAAAATCCCATGTAACTAATAAAATATATTCCATAGTTGACTTTTGAAGAAAAATTAACTTTATTTCTACTTTTTTTTTTGATTACCTACATACATCGTGTGTACCATAGAAGCATGAATGGCAGAATTAGATTCCACAGTAGGAATGGAACGGGTAAGATCAATCAACCATAATTATTGTTATTTTATCAGCACAGAAATTGTACAGGCTTAGCCGCTTGAGGTTGGGGTTTAGGCTGGGATGTGAGTTTAGGAGCCAAAGGGGCCCGTGCGGGCTGGAGACGTTCGCTGGGGGCGGGTGCGCACGCTGCCGGTGTACGCAAAGTGTTCGGCAGGCTCGGGAAGGTATCTGCAGTGGGGACGGCGAAACTACCCTAGGGTAGCGGTATGACGCTCGCCGCGACACAAGACACAGCTCGGAGGGTCGGTGGATGCCGGTGAGCGGGAGCATTCCTTAGTGGAATGGTCACCGAGGCACTTAACACACAGGCGACATTTACCAGAGGTGTGTCCGTATACCTGACAGTTATGACAATGAGGGTATGGACGCGGTGGCTAAACGATAACGCCGGAGAGGCCACAGAGGGTCGAGAGGTTGATAATGGCCTTCCCTTCCATGGTGTGCCATGTGTAGTAAAAATTACAATGTATATTAAATAAGGGCCTTATAATGAATTAACGACATTTATCTATTTCATAAATATGTTATTTATTGCACATTACTTGCAGCAACTTCAAGGTGAACTAGAAGTTTGGTGAGGTCTTTACATAATTACAACAATGTCACATCAACAAAATCATTAAGAGAGAGAGAAAGAGTTAAAGTAGAATTCTGCCATTGTCAGACCATTTTGTCGGTTCGATATGAAATTAATCAAGAATACATGTCCTATTTTTCATACGTCTTAAGACACTGCTCAGTTTTTTTTTTCTATCACAGTTATGCAATTTGTAATGTTTTCTATTGTAAATATGTGGTTTTTCTTCCACTGCAGATATTAAAGTGTCTTTACCATGTACTGAACCACATCAAATGTACTATACATAAATCCTTATTATGAACACATGAATAAATTTATATTCCATGGTACATTTTCACAACATCGTCATGGCTATGTAGTTGCTTAAATTTTATTTTTTTGACATAGAATCTTATAAATTACAGATAAAACATATTTTATGCTTATGTATACTTCTAATAACTTCATTATTGCATTATTGCATAATTTCAATATAAAGTTTATTAAGAATAATAAAGAACTTATAGGACCTGAGGATATTGTAGCTTTATTAGTTGAAATTTCAGTATCCACTTAGTATTTGCAAAGTTAACTCCTTTAATAGTATGAAGTTGACTTGTGTATAGATAACAAGGAACTTGCATTATTTGCAAAATAAACAAAAAAAAAAGATTTTAATGAAATTGTATACAATTTTACTTCAGTTTACTTAATAGCAGAAGAGATCTTCATATGAATTTGTATATTTTCAGGTTTTACAAACTTTGCTTCTGCCAAAGATATAGCCTCTTCGTTTATATATAATAAATTCAATAAAGAGGATATGAAAATTATTGACGATGCATACAAAATATATAAGAAAAGGTTTCCAACTTCTTATACAGATTCAGAGGATCAAGGCGATGATTCATTTTTAAGTGATGACAATGATGGTGATAATTCCATGATAAGTTCTGTATTTAATAAGTATATGCCAAACCATAGATCAACTAAAGCACATTCAACCAAATCGAGAACATCACTTTTGCCTGAAAAGTTTGTGTGCAAACGTAATCTTGTACATTTTAGAAAAAGAACTTCTAGAGATATGTTGGAGCTGAATAATGATAACAACTTATCTAATCATTCACAAATGCGAGAATATGTTCAACCATTAGAGAAATATCGATTTCGAAATAGATACCTTTTGCCATGTTATAAATCAATTGCTGCTCAACCTATAAGAGAAAACATTTCCAAAAATTACGTAAAGACAGTACAGAATACTAAGTCTGTTGACAAGGGTCAAACAAGTGGATTATGTGTTTTAAAACCCTCATGTTTAGATAGAGATAAAAAAGGAGCAGAAAATAAACAGAACAGCTCTGAAATTAAAGGTAATGAAAAATTATCTAATTACATAATAAAAACATGTTTGAACATTTTTTTTTTTTTATTTTATTGTAGCTCGGCATAGTGACTGTACTGTGCCTGATGGTAAGCACAGTACAATCCAAAAGCAATGGCGACCACCGAGAGACATACTATCCATCGCCGGTCGCCGCTGTCATGCCGGCCTGCGTAAGTATCTCTTCACGTTGCGCTTTAAGGACCCTATGTCATAGGAAGAAGGAAACACACTGGCCGGGAGATTGTTCCACAGCTTCACGGTACGGCAAAGATAAGATGTTGCGAACTTTTTAGTTCGTGCCCAAATAGGATTTACCGTAAAACTGTGGCTCTGAAGACCAGCACGTGTGGTGCGGTTATGAAAAGGAGAGGAAGGGATCAAGTTGAATAACTCTTCAGAACACTCGCCATGATACAGACGGTAGAACACGCTCAGTGAGGCAATGTCTCTGCGCAACTGAAGCGGCTCTATGAACTCTGTAATGTCTGCATCATTAACAATGCGGACAGTCCGTCTCTGCAACCTGTCCAGGGTATCCATGAGGTACTTTGCCGAACCGTCCCAGAGATGCGAGCAGTATTCCACGCAAGGCCGAACTTGTGCCTTATAAAGGAGATATAGCTGTTCAGGCGTGAAAAACCGTCGCACCCTGTTCAGGATTCCGAGTCTCCGAGATGCAGTGGAGATCACGCTCTGTATATAATCCCTGGGATTGAGGTCGCTGCGAATATCTATGCCTAAGATATTGAGACTGTCTCGCATTGCGAGCGAGACGTTCTGAAGAGCTGGAAAGGGGGAAAATGGGGATCTCTTACAGGTAAACGCGCATACCTGTCATTTTTTAAATCAACTGTAGAAAATGCTTTTAAGTTAAAGTTTTAGAAAGGAATGTGATTTGGTTAATTTTCAGCCAAATATGTTTAAGAATAATTTGGAGTTTTACTTATATGAAATAATTATATTTAGCATATGTTCCTAACTTTGCTTGTATTTTACTAAAAAAAATTGAAATAGTAATCCATTAAGGGTATAAAAATCTCTTTATCAATCATAATTTTATAATAATAATTATAATAATAAAATAATAAAAACTGACGAGCGCCTTTCACTTTATCCCTACTTCGCGGCCGACCATCACGCGACACGCAACACACAGACGAAAAAGTTTGAGAAGATGTAATAAAAGATTCACTATTGACCCAGCAAGGTCTTAACAGCTTCACCGGACTACTAAGGCGAGCGCTTAAGGCACTCAGCCGATTTTATTTTGACAACTAGCTCAAGGGTGCACGGCACACCTCGGCTTTGGCTGTTGCCTGATACATGCAATTTGCGACCTATCTGAGCTAAGCTAACTATTCATACATATATGACTTGTTAAACATATATGTGTACCAAGCATACATACCTCAACAACTCCTATATATATTTCGTATCGGATAATATTCTAAACTATTTCAGTTTGATAAGGGAAAAAAAAAAACCCTTCCACTTGCATATGTATGCGTGTATGCGTGCACGTGTGTGGAGGTGATATGTGTAATGTTGTCGCAAAATTCAATGTAATCGAATAGTAAATGTATGGTCATTGGATATAGTGATAGGTTTATGACAATCTCTAGGTAGGAACCTATCGATGCTCTAAGACATTCTGATGAATTTTGTAATTTTTTTAAAGTTGTTTTTTTGGTTGATTAATAAAATAATTATTGAATGTAGAATAAGCCTTGCATCTTCTCTTAATGATAGTTAAAATTTCATCTTTATTACAAAAATATGACATTATTACAATGACAATTATGACATTATCACATTTAGGATGGCGACTATCGCGAGATATAAAATCCATTGTCAATCACCGCTGCATTGTCAGTCTGCAAGTCTTACGACAATATACGCTAGCTGATCACGCAACACATCAAATCCAAAGAGAATTGATGTGACGTATCAATCACAATATACATGCCGGAGGTGATTTAATCAAATATGTTACAACCACGGTTGGTTATTGAATACACATTGGTTGATCCCAGAATGTGACACATCATTACGGCAAGTGTTCTACTCGTTGTGTGGGCAGTCCCAAACGAGTCCGACATCTTCATTTCTTGATAGATAGACATAGCTTAGATAAAGTCCTACACTGCCATGTTATGATTTTATCACGATATTTTCCTTCATTGAAGGTTCCGGATCGTTCATAAGGATTCAAAACTACGTCCATTGATACCGCATCAAATACGCTAATCATCATGGCTCCATCTAATATGTATTCCTTCCATAGCGTAAATATTAGACAAGCGACTTTGGTTTTTAAAGCGAAACTTCTTAAGGAGTCATATAAGAATGAAAGAATTCAATGCCACTACCGATTTCGCACATTTTAAATACACCTAAGAACAATCCATTACGTGTAAGCATATATGAGTGTGAATATATGTAATCGTTTTTACTCAATTGGATAATATACAATTTAGTATTTACACGTCAGGCCAATCCCCTGGACTTGCCTACCTACTTAGCATAGCAACCTATCTCGACCCGTTTAGGCCGTGGTAGGTCACAGATGTACAGATTTACAGTGAGGGCGCGAGTATGGAGCCCTGTGGCACACCTGAGCGTATCGGGTGGGGCAGGGATATTCCCCATCCAGTCTAAAGCGGAAAGTCTTACCAGTGAGATAATCGCGGATAATATGAATTAGCTTATCGGGTACGTGAGATTTACATAATTTATGGATGAGCCCTTCATGCCAGACCTTATCGAAGGTTTTGGCGACATCGAAGAAGACTGCAATTGTGCGTTTCGGTTTACGTATCGGATCGGCATTTAAATTAGAGAAAATGTACTCCGTGAGGCGGTGTACTTGATTCGTGCAAGAGTGTTCGGCACGAAATCCGAACTGCTCAGGTGGTATTAACTTTAAATCTGTAATCGAGATCTGGAGACGGTTCAGAAGGAGCCGCTCGTATAATTTACCTAATGTATCTAACAGGCTAATCGGGCGATAGCTATCGGGAAGCATAGCTTTTTTGCCGTGTTTGTGTATGCCTTTCACTACGGCCTTCTTTCAGGCGGTTGGAAAGTGGCTCTGGGACATGGCCGCATTAAAGATGCAGACCAATAGAGCTATGATGTGATCGGGAAGGAGTCTCAGTACCTCGTTCCTGATCCTATCGGGACCTGGGGACTTCCTAAGCTTGAGATGCTGGATGGCGGTCGAAACTTCATCGAAAGTTATTGAGGTTAGGGTATCCACGGGAGGGGACGCTAGCGCATGCTCTACCGACAATTCGATCGACCCAATATGGATAGGATCAGTGTTATCAGTGTTCGGTGAACACTGTTTTTCTAAACTCGCGGCGAGACATTCCGCTTTATCTATGCTATCGAACGCAGGAGGCAATACGGGACCTCTATCGAGAGGAGGCATCGGAATAGTGAGATCCGACTTTAAAGTTCGCGAGAGTTTCCAGTACGACAGGTGAGACGGCCGGAGATCCTCCAGAAGTCTGTCCCACCTGTCGCCCCGAATCTCAGAGATACGAGATTTGACTATTTTACGTAACAAGCGTAAACGGTCGCGATTTTCTGCAGACGGGTAAGCGTCGTGAGCTCGAGTCGCGGCGTTCTTTTCCGTAATCAACGCTCTCACGTCGTCAGGGAGTATAAAACGGCGATCATTCGCCGCTTGTACCTCTTTCGAGGTTTCTCTGACGGCGGTCTGGAGATAGTCGACCAGGGAATCGATAGCCGAATCCGCGTCGGCTTTAGACACCAACACGTCTGGAATCCTGTCTAAATTGCTAGACGAAGGATTTTCTTTAAAATAACGAGCGAGTTTCGCGTAATCAGCCACCCTAACCGACGGAGGGGTGAAGTCTGAGTTAAAACCTAACTGTAATACGACCGGGCGATGGTCCGAATCAAGTTCGTGTACGACTTGTATGAGTCGTACCCGAAGCGTGATATTTTTTAACAAAGCTATGTCTAAAACTGACGGACGACAGTTATCCTGATAATGGGTTGGTTGTGGAGGGACTATAACGTCAAATGCGAGAACCGTACCTAGTTTGTCGAGTACCCTCCCGTTACGAGAGGTTCTCGGACTATTCCAGATAACGTTCCCGCAGTTGAGGTCCCCCGCTATAATAACTGAGTTTCCTAAATTAAGCAACGCTCGCAAATCGGTTTGTAACAACTCTTTATTCGGTGAGAGGTACGCGGACACTAATACAATGGACGGATGACCGGTCATACCTATCGTACACACTGACACTTCCATATTGGTCAAAGCGGGCGGATCTATCGGCATGCAATATAACGAACGCCTATAGTAAATTAAGGTGCCACCCCCGCGGGCGACACGATCGTTTCTAACTATATTATAATTCGCGATTCTAGGATTACGCATTTTAGGTTTTAGAAGCGTCTCCTGGACGAGGAGAACGTCTATCTGTCTATCGCGCAAAAAGGCAGCTACTAAATCGCGCTGTGTCCTAAGAGATCTCGCGTTAAGAAACGAAAGAGATAGACCGCGCGGTTTTATCCTATTCATAGCCGCGAATTTTATTTAAAATCTAAATCTTGTGTGGATCGGGAGAGGCGCTGTAACGTTGCAGCGATGCCTCTGTACTGCGCGAGCCCGTCGAGCCGGCCCAAGCCTGTCTCGGCCTTACGAGCCTCGCGGAATGCAAGGACCTCCTGGAGGTCGTGCTCTTGGAGTAACTGGCAGACCCAGTCCACCGCGGAGAGCTCCATAGAGTGGGCGGGAGCGGCGCGCGTATTAGAAAGATATATATAGATATTTTGGCAATAATAATTGTAATTTATATTTGGATACATTTTACTCATAGTTTGTAATCATATGATAATGTTAATATGAAATGTAATTTCACCCGATACGCTCAGGTGTCCCACAGGGCTCCATACTCGCGCCCTCTCTGTTCATCAGTGACCTACCTCGGTCTAAACGGGTCGAGGTAGGTTGCTATGCTGACGATACCGTTATTTACACTTCCAGCTTGCGGTCGGACTTTCTTAGGAAGCGCATCGAAAAGGCCGTTTGCACACTCGGTGAATGGTTTCGTCGATGGCGCATAGAAGTTAATCCTGATAAGAGCGCCGCGATACTCTTCGATCCTTTACGACGTAATAATAACCTCGAGCCCATCAGGCTATACGGAACCGATATACCTTGGGCCGACGAGGTCAAATATCTCGGTGTTACATTAGATAAACATTTAAATTTCGAGTCACATATAGATAGAGTACGAAACAAAGCCGCTATGGTTTTGGGTCGCCTCCATCCGTTGCTTTGTCATAGGAGTAAGATGTCCCTCAGACACAAGCTCACTTTGTATAAGACGTGTATCCGTCCCGTGATGACATATAGCAGTCCCGTTTTTGCGCATATGTCGAAAGATAATTTTCATAAGTTGCAGGTTCTTCAAAACCGCGTTTTACGTAAAGTGACCGGTGCCCCGTGGTACGTCCGGAGAGTTGATCTACATAGGGACCTAGAGATGCCTTCTATCTGGGCGTACGTAAAATCACTTACGATTAGTTATTTTGAAAAAGCCGCGAATCATCCCAGTCCGTTAGTGGTATCCGCCGCAAAATACGAACCCGTACCAAACGCTGCGCGTTGTAAAAGACGTCCGCGACATATTTTTACCGACCCTCCCGATGAAATAACGGCAGTGAACGATCAGTACCAGCCTGTCTCTCTAAACAGAGCGTGCTCACGCCCACGCCCGCGTAACCACAGATCACGCCGCCGTGGTCTGGGGGTAAATTTCGCTCCCGCACACCAGATTAGGCCCCCCTCGGCAGCAGCTCAAGCCTAGGTCCGTTCCCTCGGCGTGGAGCCCTTGAGTACGCTGCTCGCGCGATACAGTGACATAAAATCTTACATCACTGCGACAAGGTTACACATATCACCTCCACACACGTGCACGCATACACGCTTACACATGCAAGTGGAAGGGTTTCATCTTTTTTCCCTTATCAAACTGAAATAGTTTAGAATATTTAGTTATATATAATATATAGAATATTAGTTTAGAATATTATCCTATCCTAATTATATTAGCTAAGACTAGCTGAACCCGCGACTCCGTCCGTGTGAAAAGTAATATAAAAACTGTGACTAATAAAATCATCTGAATATAATTGGTCGATTTACTTATCAACTTTTCTCTCATACTTAAGTCGCGTCGTCATTAAAATTACAATGTTTTTTGATAAAATAAACCGATTTTAATGAAACCAAGACTAAACGTCATGCGAGGATATACTTTATAAATTTTCTTGGTGAGGTTTTAGCGTGAACGCAGTACTTTAGCACTGGTGCGCGTACCACAAACCTTCATACAGGCAGACAGATACTTCTAAAAAAATGTATTTTATTACTTATTCCTAGACACGTGCAACACCTGAAGACGTTTAAAACAAATAAACTCATATTCCCATGTGTTATATATATGTTATATGTGTTATATCTTCGATCAACAATAACTAGATAACGGGTCGGCGCGAAAAGTACTTCTCGGTAAATAAGAGCTCACTTGAAATGTGTGCCCTTATTTTGTTTATTGAATAAGTTATATTTTAAGCTTTAAACTAACTAATAATATCAAATTATGAACAAAGTTACCGATTTTAAACCTGTGATACAAATGTTTGGCCTCACCAGACACAAACACGCACAATAACTGGAAAACGTACTTTATTCATTACGAGACGTTCCCCCGTTGGGCGATGAGCCGCCTCGATAGGGAGATGGCAGAGGAGGCGGCCATCGTCCAGGCCTGGTGCCTGTCCCCCCCGCACAGTGATATCGACGCGTCCGCAACCCGCCTCCGTCAGTCTCTCACGGAGGTTTCCGACGCGTCATGGCAGAGGAGGCGGCCATCGTCCAGGCCTGGTGCCTGTCCCCCCCGGACAGTGATATCGACGCGTCCGCAGCCCGCCTCCGTCACTCTCTCACGGAGGTTTGCGACGCGTCGATGCCGCGGACCGTGCACCGCCCTAACAGAAGGGCGGTGTACTGGTGGTCGCACGAGATTGCTAATCTTCGTGTGGCCTGCTCCGCGGCCCGGCGGTTGTACGGGCGCAGCCGTCGGAGGAGAACGAATCGGGATCCCGATGAGGAGGCTCGGCTGTATGGCGACTACAGGGCCTGCAGGAAAGCATTGCAGGTCGCCATCAGCCGAGCGAAAGACGAGGCATGGGAGGAGATGCTTCGGGAATTGGAGAGGGATCCGTGGGGGCGCCCGTACCGGGTGGCCCGGAAGAAATTCCGTGGCCAGGCGCCCCCGGTGACGCAGAACCTCGAGCCGGAAGTGGTGGCGAGGGTCGTGGAAGAACTGTTCCCCGCCCCTCCGATGCTGCCACCTCCTCCCATGCCTCCACCTAGGGTGGTAGCGGAAGAGGTGGACAACGACCCTCCCCCAGTAACGAAGGAGGAGATGGTGAGGGTTGTGGAACACCTCAAGAAACGGAGAGCACCCGGCCCTGACGGGGTCCCGGGCCGAGTGCTGGCCATAGCGCTGGGACATCTGGGAGGGTGGCTTCGGGAGCTGTTTGACCGCTGTTTTGCGGTCGGGCAGTTCCCGAAGATCTGGAAGACTGGGCGGCTTTGCCTAATGGCGAAGGAAGGCCGCCCTCCGGACTGCGCGCCCGCGTACCGGCCCCTGGTGTTGCTGGACGACGGCGGGAAGATGCTCGAGAGGATCGTGTCCTCTCGGGTCGTCCGGCATCTTGAGGAAGTGGGGCCGAACCTATCGAACGCGCAGTTCGGCTTCCGGACGGGGCGTTCCACGCTGGACGCCCTATCCCTCTTGAAGTTGCTGTCCATGGAGGCGATCTCCCAGCGAGAGAGGGTTTTGGCGGTGTCCTTGGACATCGCCAACGCCTTCAATAGTATGCCGCACGGAGTCATACGGGAGGCGCTCCTGTATTTCGTAGTGCCTCCGTACCTGCGGCGGCTGTTGAGGGCTTACCTGGAGGATCGGGAGGTCGCCTACATAGACGGACTGATGACCCGGCGTGTAACTAGGAGGGGGGTTCCACAGGGGTCGGCCTTGGGCCGCTCCTGTGGAACATGGGCTACGATTGGGTGCTCCGCGGTGCGCTCCCTTCAGGAGCGCGCCTCATTTGCTACGCGGATGACACCATAGCCGTAGCCCGGGGGGGAAATATATGATTTGGTGCGCCTGGCCACAGAGGCCGTTACCCTCGTGGTCGGGCGCATACGAAGGCTGGGCCTCGAGGTGGCCCTGAATAAGACCGAGGCCCTAATGTTTCATGGGCCTCGACGGGGGCCACCTCCGGGGGCCCACATTTATGTGGAGGGTGTCCGAATCAGGGTGGGGACCCAGATGAAATATCTGGGCCTCACCCTGGACGGACGCTGGCGGTTCGAGCCCCACTTCAAGTGGCTCGGACCGCGCATTGTCAGGGTGGCGGCGGCGCTCGGACGACTCCTTCCCAACACGGGGGGCCGGGTGCCGCCTGCCGGTGCCTCTACATGGGGGTTGTGCAGTCCATGGCCGCCTATGGAGCACCGTTGTGGGCGGACGCCCTCCGCGCCTCCAATGTACGTGCACTGCGAGTTGCGCAGCGCACCGTGACGCTGAGGGTGATACGAGGTTACCGGATGGTGTCCTCGGCTGCGGCCATGGTGCTCGCCGGCTCCCTTCCTTGGGACCTAGAGGCAGAGGTGCTTTCCGCCGTATATTAATATATACGGCGGTTAAGAAACAGATGGGGGAGCCTGTAGCTCCCGAGGAAATAGAGGACAGGAGAAAAATGGAGAGAAAGGGGCAGATGGCGAGGTGGAGGCAGGATCTGGTGGACGCGCGGTACGGTAGAACGACTATCGACGCCGTCCGCCCAGTTCTGCCGAATTGGTGACGTCGGAAGTGGGGCTCCCTGACGTTCCGTCTGGTGCAGGTGCTAACCGGCAAAGTTCCGATAGTAATAATCAAATTACGACTAATTCTGAGTCGTTGGGTACATCACTTAATAAGTGGAACAGCTTAAGAGTAAGATCACCTAGAGCTCCTAAGAAAATAATATCTTTGGCAAAGTCGAAAATGTTAAGTAATGAAGGTGCTGGCACAAATGTAAAGTTAAATTCCAAATACAAAGACAACAACCTTGCTAAGAATATTACTAACAATAGACAAACGGAGGATACAGAAGATATTGTTGTAAATAACACTTCTCCAGCTCGTAGCGTTGCACAAATTGATAAAAAGAAACAATTGAATAGCGAAACAGGTAAATTGACTTTATTTTTCGAACTGACTAACTTTAACTCTTTCTGAGTGTGCAGCGTGGGAGGAGCAGCGTCGCACTCTGGCTGCGGCGGTAGGACAAGATCTGTCGCTGCCGAGCGTGGTTGCGGCCATGCTCGTCAGTGAGAATGTATGGAATATTGTGGCTTCCTTCTACGTCTCCGTCTCGCAGAAGGAGGCGGCGGAGAGGGTCCGCGAGGAGGACCCTCTGAGCGGTCGTCTCCGCCAACGGAGGAGCTCGCCTTAGTAGTCCGGTGAAGCTGTTAAGACATTGCTTGGTCAATAGCGTAGTCAGTTCGAAAAAAAAAATGAAATGTAATTTATAATACACAAATAAAAATAAGGAAATATTGATATTTGAACACTTTCAATAATTAGTTTTGCTTAGAAGCCTTGTTTTATATGTTAATTTTTTTTTTGCAGGAAGTAAAAAGAATTCCCAAATTTTTAGTAACACGTTTTGGGATACAGATTTTGAAAGTGACTTTGAATTGAACATTCTCCAAACAATAGGGGCAAAGATGGTTATAATGCTCTACCTTTATCTATTCTCGAAGGTTCAGGAAACTTTGTTTGGAGAATGTTCAATTCAAAGTCACTTTCAAAATCTGTATCCCAAAACGTGTTACTTTATGACACATGGGAATATGAGTTTATTTGTTTTAAACGTCTTCAGGTGTTGTACGTGTCTAGGAATAAGTAATAGAATACATTTTTTTGGAAGTGTCTGTCTGCCTGTATGTAGGTTTGTTGTACGCGCACCACTGCTAAAGTACTGCGTTCACGCTAAAACCTCACCAAGAAAATTATAAAGTATATCCTCGCATGACATTTAGTCTTGGTTTCATTAAAATCGGTTTATTTTATCATAAAATATTGTAAGTTTAATGACGACGCGACTTAAGTACGAGAGAAAAGTTGATAAGTAAATCGCCGATTTTAATGAAACCAAGACTAAATGTCATGCGAGGATATACTTTATAATTTTCTTGGTGAGGTTTTAGCGTGAACGCAGTACTTTAGCAGTGGTGCGCGTACAAAAAACCTACATACAGGCAGACAGACACTTCCAAAAAAATGTATTCTATTACTTATTCCTAGACACGTGCAACACCTGAAGACGTTTAAAACAAATAAACTCATATTCCCATGTGTCATAATCTTCGATCAACAATAACTAGATAACGGGTCGGCGCGAAAAATACGTCTCGGTAAATAAGAGCTCACTTGAAATGTGTGCCCTTATTTTGTTTATTGAATAAGTTATATTTTAAGCTTTAAACTAACTAATAATATCAATTTATGAACAAAATTTTTTTTAATTAAATTTAAAATAATTGTTAAGTTATGGTACATTTATATTGTGGCAACACTATGTTTTTCTTACTGCACGTCCATTGTGTGTATCCTGTTGTATCCTAGTATGTAGTAAGTGTATCCTAATAAATAATGATAAACAGATTATTGTTCTTGTCGTGCACCTTAAGAGATCTCGGAGATCTCGGCATACGAAGAAACCGCCCGAAATCCACTTCTAGGATCCGTCACTGCAATACATAGGTTTCCAGCCATTGCGGCTACATTACAAGGGCTCGCGCGCGCAGCTGTTCAAAATAAATAACTCATATAAGATAGAGTAAATCGCGTATTTACGTCTATCTTCCCCTAAAAACGACCGTTCAATAATAATAATTTTTGTTATGCCTATTTTTAGATTTCGGCGCTGTCGCCGTTAAGTAAATTTAAATTCGATCTTATTAAATGCGTGCTGCGCCCGCGCTTTTGTAATCGATCCTTTTTAGCTCCCGCACACATCGCGGTTCTCAGTAATATCTCGAGCCTAGGTCGTCCCCGCGCGGAGCCCTCGTGATATTATTATCGCGATACAGTGACTCACCTACATCACTTGAACACACATATGAGATCATCCCTCTCACATACGTGCACATACATACACATGTTGGGAGGGTTGTTTTTTTTCCCTCATCGAACTGAATCGAATAGTTTTAGTTACACGTATTCATTTGTGAATCATGCAATGTCGACTGTATGGTTCACAAATGTATATATGTATGAATAGCTTAGAATAGTTAGCTAGGACAGACGCGTCTTTTTCCAGGTAACAGCCCAAGCCGAGGTGTGCATGCACCCTTGTGTATGTTACC
>MU159119.1:0-57433 GCA_015888305.1 Antheraea pernyi | reverse complement strand
TTTTTTCCTTTTCAGAGCTTCCGCTGCGTTTTAGCGCAAAATAACCATTCCACGCTTACGCACGCAGCTAGTTATTTATAAACAATCATAAACACAGACGCTGTCACCGGCGACTGTTACTATATTAAAAACCATGTATATCTTCTATACATATAATAAGAATGTAGATATAACGTATCTACGTATAATCCTAAGAAGGGTTGATGTCAGGCAGGCGGCCGATCGTTAAAATGAAGCCAAATCATACACCACGACATGACAAACGTGTTGTACCGATCCTAGTTAGGTGGGATAAGGGTAAGAGAAAGAAGAATATAACGTATCTGTAGTTTTGAAATTTTTGTAAAAAAAATTGTTGTGTCTTGGAATGAGTAATTAAATTCCTTTCAATCATTTTTAATCCATCGAGAAGTTTTGCATACATAATGGGGAAAGGGGAACACGATAGAAGTGAAACTTTCGTATCACAGGGAAACATTTTAATTACTCATTAATCATGGCTCAAATTGTGTTCAGTCATTGCCACACCGCCTGAATGCAGTACATGCAAACATGGACGACGAGAAAGAAATAAAGCGAGAAGAGCGTATGTCTCACTGTTCTCCAATACCTGAGTACAAGCGAGACATTGCTCCCACTCTACTCGACACAGTGCTTATCCCCACCACTTTTCGACACACAAAAGGTTGCGGATCTGAATTCAAAGTCGTTCAAAGTAAAAAGATTTACTACAAAAAGGATGTCTAGGTGACGTTGCTAACGGGGCCTTTGTGACTATCAAATATGTGTGCAAAGCTCCAAAAATACATCTAAATTTAAATACCTATGATGCCTTATTTCAAATCAAATCAAAAATACTTTATTCAGTTTAGGCCCTAATAAGGCATTTATGAACGTCAAAACTACCACCGGTTTGGAAAACAATCCAGTCATAGAGAAGAACCGGCAAGAAATTCGATCGTCTACAGCTTTTTAACATATATATTTCCAATACATCATACAATCGTTTTTAGTGCACTGAGAGGAATCAATTCCAGACATCACCATCGTTCCCATATTGATCCACTTTGACCCGCTTGACGTTGCGCTTAAACATATAGTCCGGCAAATCGGTAATATGGTTTGGGACTTTATTGTAAAACCTAACACTATTACCTAAAAAACTATTACTGGATTTGTTAAGTCTGAAACATGGGTCGACAAGTTTGTTACAGTTTCTAGTATTTAGATCATGCTTTTACTAAATGCAGTTTTTCAAAGTTTTTACGGACATACATTAAATTACCAAGAATGATTGGGATGGTAGAGTTACGAAACCGAATTTCTGGAACTTCGTTGTTAATGATTCGCGAGGTCCCATATTATATATTGCTCGAACTGCCTGTTTTTGTAATAAAAATTTCATGTCTACCTCAGCAGCCGTCTCGCACAGTAAGCGAAGTAGACTAACCTAGCAATGGTAATATCTGTAAACTGGCGAATTTTACGTATTGCGAACGCAGCAGAACTTAATCTGCTCGCCAATTTTTTAATTTCAGGGCCGCATTGATTAAAAGCGATGACGTATTTGATAATTTTCTGTGTCGATCAATCCTTGTAACTTAGTCGGAGCTTCGATAAAGAAAACAATTTGATGAAACTATAGCATTGGTGGTAGGGTTTTATCAAGTCTGCCTGGCTAGCTACTATCCTTGAATTGAAAATCTGTCGCCAGGAACCTGTTGGTATGTTTTGGAAGTAGCATTTTACAGCCAGATCTCGTCAAAACTTATCCAGTCTTATTATAAAAACAAAAATGAACACGGGCTTAACACGAATTTTACTAAGCAGTGCCTAAAATTTTAAGCCTTGTTAAACAGACATTTAAAATACTTTATTACGATAAATATTATAATAAAACTGTAGCAGGGTCAAATCTGTACATTAAATATTTTTTGAAAATTTTGATGGAGGTAGGCTTTGTTGTCGATATAGAATCCAAAAATAACCCTTTTAAAATTTTTGTCTGTCTGTCCCTGTGAACGCGCATCACTCTGAAATTACTGAACCGATTTTGACGAAACTTGGCACAGTGATAACTAATGTTACGAGATTACATTTAGGATATTTTTTTTCTCATAAAACACAAGGGATTCTCCAGGATAACGGACGAAAGTAAAAAAAATGTAGTTCATGATATTCTTGACGAATTTTGGTAAATTTTCTTTGCGCTATATATAGCAGACAGATTAGCTAAAAAATTAAGCTATATTTCCATTTGCTACTTCAAAAAATAAATAACAAATAAAATGACTACCATGTTTCGAACCGTCGGCTCCGTCGAAACATATAAAGACCAGTACTTTACAACTGAGCTACGCCTACATGACATTTCTGTACGTAATTATCGACCACGTATGAAACATTTATGTAGACGAAACTGTCACTTATGTTGTTACATTTATTTCATTGTATAAAAAAATGTTTGCTAAACAAAGGTGACAAGATTTATTTATTTATCTATACTATAATAAAATTGTAACAAAGCCAAATCTGTACATGAAATAATTTTTGCAAGTTTTGATCGGGGTAGACTGCAATTTTTGTCTGTCTGTCTGTTTTTCTGTCCCTGTGAACACGTATCACTCTGAAAGTACCTAATATTACAAGTTTACGTCGAGGATACTTTTTGTCCCATAACATGAAGGAAGTTCTCCAGGATGAGGAAAAGCAAAAATTTGTGGTTAATTGTGTAACTAGACTTTTTTGCGACACCTTAGTACAAGAGCCAGCAACGTTGGAAGAACGAGAATTTTAGAAAAGCTGGTTCTTTAATATGAAGATATGTTATGCCCTTCCAAACAGGATTCAGGATACCTGGTAGCCGGTTAACGTTGTGTTTTTTAAAGCGCATCACACTGTTACAGGTCAAAATTTTGATTTATAAATAAATTTAGGAACAATATTTTTTCAGTAACTTTTAAACGCTATTAAAATCATGAATTTATCACAGCTAGATATTTTTTTATATACAATATTGTGCCCGATGATATATTTTATAAATAAAAATAATTAATTTCAAACCATTTTATTTTTTCCATTGTAGAGAACATATTTTATTTTATTAACGACGCCATCTTAAATACATGCCTCGATAACATACGCTGCCACAATTATCGCTATCTTTATCGTGCAGGCAGTGCTGCACTAAACTAAAGCTGTAGCTAAGTTATTCTATATACATATTATTTTTATAAAAATAAATCGGTCTGACTTTTTTGACTATTATAGGAGGCACACTTACAGGTGGGCCACCTGATGTTAAGTGATCACCACCGTCCATAGACACTTGCAACACCAGGGGAGTTGCAAGTGCGTTGCCAGCCTGTGTTGGGGGGGGGGAGAGAAGGGAAGGGGAAAGGGGAAGAGGAGGGGAGGTGGGCTTCCGGCGTTCTCACTGACCGAACGAAACGCAACAATGCAAGCACTGTTACTTCACGTCGGTTTTCTGTGAGAGGGTGGTACTACTCCGTCCGAGCCGATCCATTCATGCTGTAGCCAGTAATAGCTTCAGTGTGGCTCTACCACGTACAAAAAGTTGACTATTGAGTAAATAACTGACTGGAAGATTAAATTTGTGTTTTGTGTTATTTATGTCTAAATAAAATTACGGCTATCCCAACATGGTTTGAAATTATTTTTATTTACGAAAAATAGCATTACGCACATTATTGTCAATAACAAAAATGTCTGGCAATAATAATACAATGTTTTAATAGCATATCAAATTTAGTGACAAAAACATGCTAAAATTATTTAAAAATCAATATTTTTGTCTGTAAAGGTGCGATATGCACAAATAAACGCAACGTTTACCGGCAGCCAGGTAGCCCGCATGCTATGTGGAAGAACATAAAGATATATAAAAAACTGGCTTATTGAATTCGCTGTCGATACCTTTGCTAGCTCTTAGACGAATAGTTACAGGCAAGTGACATTTGACGCGTCGACGCGATTCTCATATTTTTTCATATTTATAGTTTTCTTAAACACAATGGAGTGTGAAAAAGTTTTGATACAAGTAGAATATAGTTATGATAAAGTAAGTGGTAGAGATGATTATTTAATTTTATTTTTACGTATTGTGGATGTGCAGATTCTATGTACAGTAGGTTAGGTGTCGTGACAGATAAAAAGAGAGAGAGAGAGTGTATACAATATATACATACATATAATTTTCATTTCAATAGCAAACCAACTCAAGGATTACCTTTTGATGTATTAACTTGACTATCCCAGATCATTCAGTGTTTAATTTATTATTATTTATTTTATAAATATTTTTATCGTTTAATTTACAATTGAACTCTATCAACTTGATATTTTATAATGTAAACTATACTGACTGTATAGTAAACGTCTAGAAAAAAGGGAAAGTAATTAGGTTCCAACTGGGGTCCATAGACCCCTCAAGTTATTTTTTACGTTACCGCCAATATTTGTAGGTTAGTTTTTATCTTAATTGAACCCCGTAGATGACGCTACGAACGGGTTGTAGGCTTATTTTAAAAGATTTCTTACATACCATCTGAGTAAATGTTTGAGTCCTTTAATAGTTTGGATTTACAATTGGAAACTGTAAGTATGGCTGCAATCGGGTCTTAGGTTTAAAAATACAATTGAAACCGGTGATAACCGTTTTGGTGCAGACGAAGTCGCACGGGTCAGCTAGTAACTACTAAAGTCTTTGTTTCATTGAAATCGGTTCGGTCATACAATAGTTATTGTAATTTTAATGACGATGCGATTTAAGCACGAGAGAAAAGTAGATAAGTAAATAGACTTAATACATTCAGATGCTTTTATTAGTAACGGTTTTTTACAATAGGTTCCACGTGGACGGAGTCGCGGGCACAGCTAGTATATAATATAAGTTATTGTTGACAGTTTTTTTATTGATTATTCTTTCGATCTATAATATATAGTTGTATGACAATTATTATTACTAATTATTTAAAAAAAATGATTAATCTGATTATACAAAATATTATTATGTAATGAGGTTAAACCCGCGACGAAGTTCCCATACATAAAAGAAGTTATTGCATACTGCAAGCATACACACCACTAGTCGTATTTCGTTCCTTTGCACGTCTGAACAAGCACTCCGGATGACGGCTGTGGCAACGACGGTACTTTGCAAGTATTGACATATTGTACTGAATATGGAATATGCAATTTTTTAAAGATAAAAGTCGCGGAATTTCTTAAAATATTATGTGCCTACAAACAAAGGCCTACACGTACATTGATAGGTGAAGTCAAGCCAACAGTTTAGTTCTTCACTATCGAAAGCAGATAAACTTTGAGCTCATGAATTGCGAACTCCTTTTTTAGTCACACCAACGTAGAGGTCTGTCGAGCCCCTTGTGGATCCCTGGGGATCTACTTGGACCACTTTGGGAACTAATGATTTAAACGTGTGAACGTTTCAAAATCTGAAATTGGCTAATGTATATTAGCCGTATGAGCTGTTAACAGTTCAAATTCCTAGGGTAACTATAACTTTAAATGAACTTTGAGTTTTAGCTATTTCGATGAAGTAAATTATGTGTCAAATTAAGTGATCAACGATGTACTTATGGGTCTGAAAAAGAGAAAATAAAGTATAGAATACTTATGGATTAGGTTAGTGTTAAAAAATTGCAAGGCTATGTTCTAGTGGTTATTTTGCTGGCTTGAAGAAATTTTTGTCGATAAAAATCCAAAAAAAACTAATTGAAAGTTGAAACTCAACGTCCTAATTTTTCATATAGGCAGTTGCAAAAATTTCGCTACTTTTCGAAATCCTTAACCGTGTTGTTTATAAGTGACCTTATAGTTTAGGGTGGCACACAATTATTTAGTTTTGGGTGAAGTAACGAATGTCTACATCGAATAAGCTAAGGTGCATCAGTCCGTATCACCGATAGTGTCCAATAGTAGCGGGTTATTCTTATCTGCGTTGAGTTCGACGCCGTCTTTGAAACGATCCAGGTCTCGAATATTAAGCCGGATTCGTGATCTGAACTGAATTCTAATCCTATCGACTAGTTTAGTGGGCGATACAGGCAAAAATATTTAGACCAAAGTATTCATGACTAGTACTAGAAAGATGATTACCAATGTGCCGCTTTGTTTGTTGTCGGTCTTTCATGACCCACGTAACATATGGTCACGAAAAGCATGAGAACCTTTGAGTAGGCGCACCTTTGAAGCGATGACCTTATGTAAACGTTTCACAGTATCATAGTGATTTTAAAAACAAAATGAGCAAGATATATACCTAATTGGCTTCACAGTAACTCTGCTTATAATTTAGAATACATAAACAAATCAAATAACTCTACCTGTTTCGTTAAAACAAGGTCTAGACATTGACTCTACGTGTCACTAATCATGAGGTAGTAATCTCAAAAGCCTATTTCGCTTAACTATACGGAAACCATTGTAATCCAATAAGTTATGAAGTTCTGGTACAAACGTTAGAATAAACTTATCTAAAAGAGCTTGTAAAAGTATTCAATCTACGCAGTCCTGGAGAAGCCCTTTCGCTCAGTAGTAATCAATTACTGGTTTTAGTGAGATTACTAACCGGACACTGTTATCTAAATAAACATATGTACAATGTATACAAACACATGTACATCGAATTATAGCACAAAAGATTATAGGTTTTTTGATAGTGCGGACGAAATTTCAAAGCAGCTCTTGTGTGAATGGCCTCTATTGGTAACCAAACGCTACCGTATTCTGGGTAACCATGTACAGAAAAAGGTAAAATTGCTACCTGCCAAAAAAATTCTGCAGTATATTATAAAGGCTCTAAGATTAGGCAGTGAGATTTAAGAACATGGGCGATCACAACAGAATCTAATTGTCCGCTGTGATATATGATTGCTTTAGCCTACACAACTCTTGTCAGAATAATAATAACAGTTAATCACCCACTTTGCTTGTTTAATCTAAGTTATGAAAGTACTAATTAAAGTATAGATTTGTAAAACTCACAAAGTTACTTAAATAGAGAAATATAGCGTAAAATTTATTTTATAATACACACCCACTCACAATTTTACATTTTTAAAAAAGCGCGTGCGGAGCCGCGGGTGACAGCTAGTATTATTATAAAATAAATTTTACGCTATATTTCTCTATTTAAGTAACTTTGTGAGTTTTACAAATCTATACTTTAATTAGTACTTTCATAACTTAGATTAAACAAGCAAAGTGGGTGATTAACTGTTATTATTATTCTGACAAGAGTTGTGTAGGCTAAAGCAATCATATATCACAGCGGACAATTAGATTCTGTTGTGATCGCCCATGTTCTTAAATCTCACTGCCTAATCTTAGAGCCTTTATAATATACTGCAGAATTTTACCAAGAAAGGTCTTAACAGCTTCACCGGACTACTAAGGCGAGCGCTTAAGGCACTCAGCCGATTTTACTTTGACAACTAGCTCAAGGGTGCGCGGCACACCTCGGCTTTGGCTGTTGCCTGATACATGCAATTCAAATAAAACAATATAACCGTCAAATTGACCAAAAAGATGATATTAATCACTACATAGTGTATCAATTCAAAAAAAAAAAGAACCATTAAAATCGGTTCACAATTGACGAAAATATTGGTTAACATACATAAAAAATATACATACAATCGAACATGGTAACCTCCTCCTTTTTTGAAGTCGGTTAAAAAGAAAGTCTTCTGTCAGTTTTACTGTTCGCGATAAAGTCAAAAACGACCATTTTCACCAGTAGACAGAATGATGCTTCATTGGGAATGTTTAGATATAATTTGTCAAGGTTTTCATTTTATTATCGGGGCGGGACAATGTCTTCCGAGCTCGCTAGTTATCTGTCCGTAAAAGCCCCGTGGAAGTCGGTCCAACCAATTAGGAGCTAGTAGCATATTGCGGATGAAGTCTTGAGTAACAAAATAAAATAGTCTAAGTTACTTCTTATAAGATGAGTTATCTGCCAGTGAATGCAGTGTGTTAGTTTGTTCTGAAATATAGGTCGTGTTTCGTTAAACAACTACCTTATAATAACAAGCATCGACGAAAAGAAAATATCCACATTCAAAATACGACTTTCGACAAAGGCTTTAGCGCGAACAATGAACCCTCGGACTTTAAGAATGTTCAAATAAAAACAAATGTAACATGATTCCACCTTATCTGTCATTACGAGAACCACGTTCAAGCAGTTTTGTTGTCGTTAATGTCACATACACATACGTGTTATATATTTCTGTTTAGTAACCGTATCATAATAATGTCCGTTTTTAAGAAAAAAATAAGTACAATTTGTACAGAATCTCATTTCTTCCTTAGAAACGTTAGTTGGATTTTATTCATAGAACTGCGTACACGGTTCGGCCATTTTGCCATCCTTATGTAATCTATCATTTTTCGGGCGATTGCCTTCTGCGCTCGCAACATACTTCCGTAAAGCTGCGTAGGGTCATCAGAATAACAGTTTAGTCAGTTGGTAAAAAAACTTCCATAGCAATGGTTTAAGTTACAATGTATGTCAAGCTGTGACTGTAAGCAATTTCTATCGTTCGTCTGGTAACTTCACAATTTATTTCCTGGACATGATCCATCGTATCACATGTTATAGAACTTTACATGGTCTTTTCTGTCTTCATATAGTAACAACTTATTGTGACTTTTGGTGGATAATGTATTTTCATCAGGCGGAAAAAAGTCGCGGTAGTGTAGTGGTTTGACCAATAGAATATCAACCCGATGTCCGCAGGTTTGAACGCCGGCATGTACAAATAGCTCAGTCTTTGCGTCTACTATTTTTGTCAGTTGCTCCGACACATATCTATACCAATATATAAAGCTGAAGAGTTTGTTTGTTTGGTTGAACGCTAGGATCTCAGGAACTACCATTCTGATTTGAGACTCTTCAGCTTTATATATTGGTATAGATATGTGTCGGAGCAACTGACAAAAATAGTAGACGCAAAGACTGAGCTATTTGCGTTGGTATTGTGTTTATCGTTTTTTAATTAAAGAAAGAATATGGCACGGCTGAGTATTTTCTTGTTTTATTCATATGTGTATGTCATCGAAGTAATAAATAAAAATTCACTAACCGTTTGATAAAATATCATAATACTTTGCGAGTACGTTACACTAAGAATTGAACAACATTTTGGAGGAAATTTCTCCGAGGAAAATTTTCAGTATGACTTAAATAAAAATATATTTTATCTATACATATAAAATAATTTATACATATAATAAAAATGAAGTGTATGTATGAAACATCAAAATTTTTTTTTACTGATTATGAAAGTATACGCGCTACTGATAACAAAATTGCAATTTCTAAAATTTTTGTCGGTCTGTCTGTCTGTTTGTTCCGGGTAATCTCCAAAACAGCTGGACCGATTTTGACGGGTAATTCACTGACAGATACCTGAAATTACAACGGGTTACTCTAAATTAGACTAGCTATTAACCGCGGCTTCGTCCGTTATGCTATCTCCAAAATGGTTCGACAGATTTTTACACGACATTCACTGGCAAATAGCAGACATTATAAAAAGTTCTACTTTAATTTAGACTAGCTGCTGACCGAGGCTTCGCCCGTAGTGTTATCTCCGAAACGATTGGACCGATTATCACGGGACTTTCACTGGCAGAAAGCTGACCTTATAGGAAGTAATTTAGGTTATTCTATTTTAGACTAGCTGTTACCCGCGACTACGTCCGCATGAAATTTAGCAAAAATATGTTGTAGCACAGTAAACATGCGTGAGACGTCCGTTGTACTGGACTCCGAGAATAAATATAATTGATATTCATATATCTGTATCTATGTATGTAATTTGAATGATATTACCTTTTTGGTATTTTGGCGGCTATTTTGTTTTATTTACCACGCTTTCGTCTACATAACTCAGTAACCATAGTAGAATATAAGAATATTGTATTGAGTTTAATGAGCACTATTTGAATTGTCAAATGTTAAAAACGACGAATAAGTATAATGTTTTTTAGCTTGATTTATATTTATGCAAAGTTTCAAGATGTCAGTTCATTCGTTGTTTACAATTCAACAATATAATTATTAATAGTAATTTTGAAGGTAGAAAGGGTCTTTCTAATAAGATATTAGACCATAAACGTATTACATGTTGTCAATATGGGCGTACCATATCATTATAATAACATTTTGAAGTCATTGTTTCATTAGTTCTTTATAAAGTGTAAGTGAGCACTGAGATAGTTATATGGTGGGTTAAGATTCCAAATATGTTGCTGATGATAAACCTCATTTGACACACTGTTAGTATTTATATATTTAGTGTTTACGTTACATGTTACTGTAAGTGGCGTGCGTGTCGTACTTACAAGTGTTTTTAAAGAGTATTTCTATAATTGTACATGGTCTCAGAATTTTATATTTAATTAATACACATTTGTAAAAATGCGTGCGGATCTAAGGTTACTAGTTATAAATATAATATTATTCAAAAGTATTTTTGGACCCGTAAATAATTTATGATTTATTACATTATTAAAGAGGTACTGAAATAACACGAAAAATAAAATTCAATTTTGGGTTTTCCTTCGGCGCTTTTTAGGTTTTAGTGCTGGCAATACTGACGCCCGCCATTGTAGTGGTGGTGTGTTTTTACTGTGTCAGTTCAGTCCAGGTTTTAAGTGTTTTATTAATTTTAGAACAGTAATGAATATATTTTTTATCAATCTTTTAATGAAAGTAACGACAGTGACAATAATGTGTGCCGAACCTTTTATACCTGACTAATTAGCGTCTTGAGTCACCACGGTTAGTTCAAATTCATGACTGAGGTTATTTGTTGTGACATAGGTAATATATAAAATAATTTATAATCAACGGACAGTTATTATTGAAATATCCACTCTCAACATTTAGTATCTGTTTTTACCTTAGTTATGTATTACCGGATTATGTAAATGAAATATTGCTTACAGATGCTGTTTGTATTAAAACAGGATCTCGATTGTCCCTGGCGTCATTAGTTTTTACAAAGAAGTACATAGTTTTTAACGTACATACATTTTAAAATTCTTAAAAGTTTATTATAGCTTGGGAACATATATAAAAATTATGTTCTTTGTTATATGAGTTGTATAAATTTTAATCTAACAGTTCAACTATTACAATCATAGGTTCTAGTTTTGGTCAACATTTTTTATTTCTTTGTTTCTATTAGAATTTTTATTCATTTTGATATTAAATTATTTTAAAATTGTTACATATTATTTACTATTATAAGGATCTATTTTTTTAACCCAATAGTAACATGGAAATGCAGTTTTTTTTTCTACTGAATTAACATATGTTCATTTAATTATACAACTACATTATCTTATCTATAATGTAACCCTGACATTTTAGGTCAACAAATTAAATGTACTAATAATTAATTATATGAATATCCAGTCCTTCAATTTAAAATTTATTAACTTATTTTATATAGTTTAAGCATTAAAATAAACTTTGATGTTCTAGAATGATTTCATTATTGTGGTATGTATATATGATATGAAGCTTGATCAGTTTACTTAATATACAGTTGATGTAATAGTTGTTGTTAACATAACATGTAAGAAAAATAAGTCATATTTAAGTAAATGTTTACATTTAAAATGTTCGGATATTTATGGTAGTATGCTGTAGTAATTACAAAAAGAGAGAACTGAAAAGTAAATTCATTTTGGTCTCTTGCATGATAAGGTACAATCATTTTATATTATTGTGGATATAGTTTGGGTCACTATCCAATCTGTAGTCCGGTGAAGCTGTTGAGACCTTGCTTGGGCAATAGTGTAGTCAATTCGAAAAAAAAAACTATCCAAACTCTAACATTTGTAATATGTGGAATAGTCTTTAAAATAAACACAAGTTTATACAATCTTTATTTTATAGTCAGCAATAGAAGAGTTAAACATAATATTGACGAATAAATATAATTAAATAATAAATGATTGCAGTATAGTTATTATTAAAAACAAAACGAATTTCATTATTAGGCTACTCCAGTTTTGAGTGTTTGAACTCCGACTACAATGGAAGCAGGAACACGGGCTCTAGATGTACTTCCTCTACTTCAAGAGAGGGTAGCAGCTCTGACAGGTGGTCGAGATCGTCGTGGAGGTCCTATTATATGGTTTCCAGCCAATTCAAGACGAGATAGAGTTGCACCAGATGACTATAGACGACTCCTGCATTATTTAATTAGTATACCTAGGTAACTTTAGTCTTTAAATATTTAACTCTTTTGTTATATTCTTTGGAAATTCATGAATTATTCTTACTATATTCAAATAGTTGAGATCTCTGTAATGATATGTATTGTTTTAAATCTATGATTTTTTAAAATGTGGTCACAATAAATGAGTGTAGACCTTCTACATATTTGTCATGTCTGTCAATTTTATTATTAGTTGACACTTACTAATTCCTTTATGTGAAAATGTTTTTATGTTTCACAGAATCTGTGTGACATCTAGTAGTAGGTTGACTACTGATGTTTTTAATTGCCTTTCATTAATTACACTCTCAAGTAGCTTAGATTCTTGCTTGGGTTCAGTCCTGGAAACTACATTTACAACACTAAGAACAATATGAAATACACTTGTTGAAATTACTCTTGCACTACTGATAGTCTGGTGATGGTACTACATTATACATTTGACGTTTAATTTAACATTTTACATGAGTTTTTTTAACATCTTATATGTGTTCTACTTAGTCATATGAAAATTCAAGAAGGCATATAACATGAACCCACAAATTTGATAGGTGAAATTACATAGCTCCCACAGTTTAGTGTAATACAAACAAAAATAGATAAAAGAAAAAGTTTTTTTATTAATACAGTGTTAATATAAAAAAGTAGAATTTCTATTAATCCTTTTCTTATTCTATGCTTACATCATTTAAATAATGCACACACGAAATTAATCAATATAAATTAATTCATTGATCTATGAATAGAGTTTCTAATTTAAACTGTATAAAAGGAAATGTGAAAATTCTACAGTTTATTTAATAAAATTTTGTTACAAGTATGTGGTTATTAATGGATAATTCACTTATAAACCAGATCAAATAAGTAGTTTCAGGATTAAAAAAAACATTGATATGTTAATGTAGTTATGGGCACCAACAAATATCCAAAAAATGATATAATTCTTACTTACTCATTCAGTTATTGTTATTGGATAATTCTTAACTTTATGTTATAATTTTAAAATTGGTTCTTTTATGTTATTCTGACATATGATAAAATGTCAAAATATCATTATTAAATGCTTTACTAAATCATTCCACTTACAAAATTCCTTTGACTTATTGTTACAGTGATTCTGTGAGAACTCATGGATTTACAATATTAATTGATATGAGAGGTTCAGCGTGGGCAGCAATCAAGCCAATCCTAAAAGTTCTTCAAGAACACTTCCCTTCATCCGTCCACCAGGCACTTGTAGTTAAGCCTGATAATTTTTGGCAAAAGCAACGCACAACTATAGGAGCGCATAAGTATAAATTTGAAGTAAGTTAACTATTGGTTGGAACTTTGTTACAAATCATTTGAGTGGCCATGTCACATCATCATAAACTCATGAATACATAAAGCAGTAAGAATAATCTAAAATATACATAGTAGGAAACATATGTATATTTAAAAAAAAACTTATGTTTGATTCTTTTATACTTACAGACAACTATGATTAGTTTAGAAGCATTACCTAAAGTGGTAGACAGTACACAATTAACTCTTGATCTAGAGGGCACACTACAATATGATCACACACAGTGGATTGACTTAAGATTGGTGAGTGATGTTTTATATTTTCTTGAACAAAATGTTTGTGAAATAATTGTCTATTATTTCTATCTGTTTATATGAGAGATGTTCAATAAAATATGATAATTCTATTTATACTTAAAATTCTGTAATATAATTAAAGTTGTAGCTTTTTGGGTAAATATCTAAAAATACTACCACAATATTACTACAGAACAAGTTAATCAGGATATATGGAATATGTGGATACATTAAGATTAAATGCTTTGCTATAATATTTTACAGTTGTTCATTAGTTACTGCACTGCAGTTATCAATGAAATGGATGAAATTTTCACTAACAAATGTATTATGTGTACTACCTAGAGATGTATTGGAAGTCGGTGCCAACCAAACCGAAAAAAATATCTATATAGGTACAAAGTTTAAGTCCACTCTCGCATCTCTGTAATACAAAAATTTTGGTTGGTACCGACTTCTAGTACATCTCTAGGTAGCACACATATGCATATGTTTTATTTAATTTGGTTAATTTGATAAACTATTTATTTTCCACTTTTTAGTGCCTTATGGGTTTTTGATTGATATTGAAGTCGGTTAATACTTTTTTTTTTTTAATTTACTTTATTTTGTTTATAATAATAGCAGTAATGTGCTGAAATCATTGTATATCACATATACTTTATCAACTTTTATTGAACATCCCTGATATTAATTAATATTAACCATAATTTAAATTTTGATAAATTATGTTTATAAAACAAAGTTTGTTGGTAGCATTTGTCTTTATATTTATAAAATATTTCAAATATAATATTATATTACATATATAAAATTTGATTTTTTTTATTTATTAATTTTATAGATATTCTATTATTTAAATTTGTGTCAGAATTATAGTTAGGATCTAACGGTACACAGGACAAAATAAAATTGAAGCTCCTTGTATACTAATTTTATAGAGCCAGAGGAAAATTCAGATTAAATTACCTTTATTATAATTTATATTATAGATATATTATATTTCATGGAAATATTAAATAATATATTTCAATTCTTGTTATTCAAAATTGACTATCAAATAATATAGCAATACAATTAAATATTGATACCCATATCTATGTGCAAACACAAGATGAATCCTATTTCAGAATTTGAGTTTTGGTATCATAACAGGTGTTTCAAATATCGGAAATTATCATTAAATAAATTGATTCCGAATTCTATTACGCTTAGTGATAAGGATTTTTTAAAGTAACTGTCACCCACAATTTGAAATTCTGTCTCCGCGCCTCTATTTGTGTGTTCGGAAATTTAGTTACTTTAGGCTAAGTATATTAATAAGTCAAGACTACATTGCCACTTGGCATCAGAAAGGTTTTAGCAAAATACTAAAACTATAGAGTATTATAACTAGATAGAGATAGAGACAAGCAAACTTTTATTTTTACAGGCATTAGAAGAGCTTATGTGGCAAGCTGGAGAACTTTTAGATCGTTTGGATGATTTGCAAGAGGACGTTGCTCGAGCAGACTTTGCTGAGGATGTAACTAGTGCAAGACGGGCTATAGATTCTCATGCAGATATAAATAAACGACTTGCGAAAGTACCTGTGGATGAACTAGAGGCGCAAGGTAATTTTCTAGAAGACTTTATGCTGCAATTATTTTAGTTTTATGGTGTAATGTTCTATACATATAATAAAAATAAAGTGTCTGTATGTAATATCTGAATAACAACTTTTTACTGACTGGATATGAAAGTATACAGGCTACTGATAAAAATCTAACTTTTTAAATGTTTTCTGTTTGTCTGGTCTGGGTAATTCCGAAACGGCTGGACCGATTTTGACAGGTATTTAACTGACAGATAGTTTAAATTTGCAAGAGTGACATAGGCTATTTTATTTTAGATTTGTTGATACCTGGGGCTTCATAATGATTGATATTAATTCTAATATTAATTCATAATATGTATGTAGTTTGAATTATATTCTCTTTTTGGTCACTGTGACAACAATTTTGTTTTATTCACCGCGCTTGCGTCTACATAACTCAGTAACTATATCAGTATATAAGAACATGGCATCAAGCACATTTTTAATTGTAAAATGTTCAAAACTTACCAATAGATATATAGAGTTCTATATCTTGATTTATATTAATACAATATTTCAAGACTTAGACTCATTGTATATTTATAATTAGAATAACATTTATGGTGTTAGAAAAATAAACATATTCTTGATTATATTTTGATATAATTTCTATAGGTAACAATAGTGTGTTATATCTTTGAAGATTTTGTACAAACACTATAAATATTGGATTCAATGCATTAATGAAATTGATAGTAAACATAAATAGGAAATAATTTGATTCTTGTATAATAACTTGGTCAATTCAGTGGATGTTCTTATTTAATGTGATTAAATATTTTTTAAATGTTGAGGGCTACAATGTAATTTAGAATTATTTTGAGAGATCAAGTGACGAGAGTAAAACTGCTGGGCGCCATTTTTATCGAGAATCTCTGCTGTTTAGGATGACCGTGGTTAATTTAAAGATTTATCCTAGGCAAAAAAACTCGGAGCTTTTCTAAGTTTTGTGAACTTCGTACCCAATCAGTCTAGAATGGTTCATACTGATTGTTCGATTGTTATTTATTGAATTATTTTGTTTGATATATCATATCACCGATCGTTTGTTTTCGTTTTATGTATCTCACAGTTTACTATTTCGTTGTCCTGTTAAAATGAAATTTACGATTTTCAAGATCATTATAATTATGGACATATTTATCGCGCGCGAAATAAAATTAGCATATAGCGTGTCAAGTAAAAATAGCAATGATTCTCGGCTTTAATTAGTATGGGAAGTTTTTCCGAAAATACTAAGTAGTAATGATAAAATTCATACTTTTAATTTTTTTTATATCATAGGAGGCAAACGAATGAATAGGGAAAGGGAGGCAGGGGAGGGGGGAGGGAAGGGGTCTTCCGGCGCCCTCGCTGACCAAACGAAACGCAACAATTCAAGCACTGTTACTCCACGTCGGTTTTCTGTGGGGGGGTGGTACTACCCCGGGCGAGCCGACCCATTCATGCTGAAACCAGTAATAGCTTCAGCGTGGCTCTACCACCTCTGTACAATTAATTGTAGATAGGACAGGTTTTAGTACGTCACTAAAACCCTTTACAGTTGTACGAAGTTAGCAGGATATCAGTTAGTAATTACAATGACAGTGCGCTTAAGAAATCCCTGTTTCATATTGTAACATTTATTGAAATGAAACTTCTTATGGAGAAACTTTGATATTCGCATCGGCATTATTTTTGTGTGATGAAAAGTTTTGAGGGTAAATACTGTGCCGGTTTGAGTGTTGAAAACACCGGTTGTCGTCCGATCACTGAAGCTAAGAAACGTCAGACGCGGTCAGTATTTGGATGGGTGACCGCCTGCGAAAACCGCGTGACGGTATTTTTTTTGTTTATTTTAATTAAAATATTTTTCTGTAATACAACAGTTTCACTTCTATCGTGTGACGTTACGACGCCCTGTTTTTTTCAATTATTTTAATTGATGAGAATGTCTATAATAAAATAACTACTTTTTAAGAAAATTCCTGAGAGTTAATCAGCAGGTACACCATAACGGTTAATTAAATATAGAAACTATCGTAACAATACTGATTATTGTTGTTAAATTGAAGTTTCTAAGAGAAAGAGATGTATAACTCTTATCAGTTGACTCTGAATTTAAGTATTTTTTCAAAACGTGACGTAAATGTAACAGGTACTTAATATCGGAAAAATCTTTAAATAATCAAAGTGAACACAAATAATCAGAGCTTTTGTAATTATTGAAATATACCAGTGACTGTTTAAAGGTTAATCCCGTCAATCGTGGGGTAGTTCATGATCACATTTAACATATAAAATAATAATATCAAAACAAACACTAATAAACAACAAATTGAACGTTAGTTAAAATTTGTTCTAAAACTTTTAAAAGTATGGGAACGATACTTTTAAATGTAAAAATATCACACCTAACTTCAATGAACAAAATTTAAGAGGCGCTTTTCAAGGTTAGTCATTACGTAAAAGTTTATCGTGGGAACGCCACATGGTTGAACAAGGGGAAGCGTGGTACGAATCGATGTGCGGAACGCGGCCCGTAGTATGCCACAGAGCGTGATTCATTTATTACACCAGTTCGTTTTTGCGTAAATAACCTGACGTAGAGTGTATATCAGTTTTGCCTTTCTCGAGATAATTAGGTCGAATATTAAGCACCTATTTCTTAATTGATTTAGATCGAGAAGTAAGTAATAAGTAATCTGTGAGAGTATTGCATTTATTTAACCAGTAATGCTGTATAGAATCGGCAGCAGCTCAAGCCTAGGTCCGTTCCCTCGGCGTGGAGCCCTTGAGTACGCTGCTCGCGCGATACAGTGACACAAAATCTTACATCACTGCGACAACATTACACATATCACCTCCACACACGTACACACATACACGCTTACACATGCAGGTGGAAGGGTTTTATTTTTTCCCCTTATCAAACTGAAATAGTTTAAAATATTATCCGATACGAAAAATATATAAGGGTTGTTGAGGTATGTATGCTTGGTACACATATATGTTTCAACAACTCATATATGTATGAATAGTTAGCTTAGCTTAGGTTAGCTTACATAGGTCGCGTATTGCATGTATCAGGCAACACCCAAAGCCGAGGTGTGCCGCGCACCCTTGAGCTAGTTGCCAAAATAAAATCGGTTGAGTGCCTTAAGCGCTCGCCTTAGTAGTCCGGTGAAGCTGTTAAGACCTTGCTTGGTCAATAGCGTAGTCAGTACGAAAAAAAAAAAAGCTGTATAGACATCCTTGATTGTAATAAATTATTTATGGGATAAAATTTTCGCTGGACCCTCGAAACCGCAGTTAATGATATTGATCGCAATTGTACGAGGAAAATGTATTGCATCAATTGTACTACTACTGTCTTAGCGTATTAATTTAATTGGTTTAGAAAACGTTAAGGAGCGGAAAAGATGTTTCTATTCTGTTGTTTAATTCATAGTTGTTGTTGATGTTGTAAGGTTGAGCGGATAGCGCGCCGATAAAGTTATATATAGCCGCATATAGTTATATAATTACTATTTTTCAAATCAATACTTCTGTTCCGTTGATTTGCAATTATGTGTTTTGATTGCTTGTACACCTCAAAACAATGTGGTATGTTTTGCCAAAAAATACTTTAATATTTTTATTTTTAAGTAGCTTTTAACACATTTAGTATTTCTTGTTTCTGTAATCTTATTATCACATATACTCGTATTTGATATTTTAGAATTTTATTTTAGATAACGTTATAGACTGTGCCTGCGGTCCCGGACGCATGGATTATGTAATTATTTTTTATCTACGAACGTTGTCTTTAGTTATTTTGTACTAACATTTATTTATTTTGTTATGTACTTCAATTAGTCAACACTTCACACCACCGTGCAGACGTTAATTTCAAAGTATACTATCACAAAGTCAAATAGGTTTTGTATTTCAAGTTTCCTTTATCCTGAATTATAAAGTATTGATTTTAAAAATCAAACGTTTAAGTATGAAGTTCTGATCTAGACAAAAACTATGTAAATAAGCATAGATATCTTACATCTAATTCTATTTGCACAGCAAAGTGACTGCACTGTGCCTGATGGTGAGCACAGTACAATCCAAAAACAATGTACGTTTTACAACAAGGCGTACAAATTAAATTATATGATATACCCAATGAAATAAATTGAATTATTATGAATACATATATAGAAGTTAGATAAATTTACGATTTATTTTTAAATCGGTTTATGTGTTTATTTATTGTACTGTGTTATTATTGTGGCGCGTTTGGTTTACGTGTATAATCGATTATATATTCTTTTACTGAGTCTCACAGTTGTGTAAGCGACAGATATTTTTACGTCATATTATATCTCTTTCTACGTACTAAATTCTTAAGACAACTGTACAAATCTTTAATCTTTTAAACAGATATCTTATACAGACCTCACATCGTTCATTTTTTTGAATTTGATAGGTACTTTTGCGGTTTTCTTCTTTATTTTTGCTTGCCGTCCAGATGAAAACTCTTCATGGCATCATCGTGTATCAGTCCGGTGAAGCTGTTAAGGCCTTGCTAGGCAAATAGCGTAGTCAGTTTGAGAAGAAAAAAATCATCGTATTGTTATTTCTATCATTAGATTTAAAATTTGGGGTGTAAGGGGTGTCAAATAACATCTAACACTTTAGACATCCGAGCCAACCTCGCCTGCACGTGGTGCGCCCTGCTGAATAACGAACGAGGCAATGGCGAAAGCGGGGTGGTAGGGTTTTACAGCCTGACTGGGTCGCAACCATCATGTATATGGCGACAAAAGCCCGTCATAGTGATTCGCTTTTGCGGGTCGCGTTTCGGGATCAGCCTGTGCATATCTAGCTTTTTGCAGGCCAGCATGACAGCGGCAACCGGCGATGGATAGTATGTCACTCGGTGGTCGCCATTGTTTTTGGATTGTACTATGCTTACAATCAGGCACAGTGCAGTCACTTTGCCGTGCTACTATAAAAAAAAACCTAAAAAGACTCATTAAAACATAAAAAGATAGTTTGGTTGTACGTATTTTTTATCTGATATACTTACAATTTGAAATGTAACTTTCCAATTCACAAAAAGAGATACGATCTAGGTCATGTTTGTACATATTGGATAAAGTTATCGAATAAAATATTATTAATGTTAGGCGAAAGAGTCCTCCAGCGACTAGAAGCGGCGGAGGCAGCGTGCTCAGAAGCCAGTGGTAGCGGAACTGAACCAGCCGCTTTTCACTGCGGTTCACAAAGTGCTGTGCGCGCGCAACTCTCGGCTGTGCGATCCGCTCATGCACACACACACAAGCTTTGGCAGCACAAAAAAATGCAACTCGACCAATGCTTCCAACTGCGTCTTTTCGAACAGGATTGTGAAAAGGTACTGCTTTTTGTAAAAAAAAGTTCCTCAATATTAGATATTAACATTTCATAAGTACATCATTGATTACTATTTTAACAACGTTGAAATCATTTTTTTGTTGCATATTATTGGTGCAAGATCTATAATGATAAAAGCAAAGACAAATGTAAGCATAATTTTCACAATATTGTACTTGCCTAATCTGAGGCAACATTCAGTCTTTATATCTCTAATGACTAATCGTTTTCATAGATTCTGAACAGAAATGTCATTTCCATGAAAAAAGTTACCATAAAGTTGTTTATTTTATATACTTAAATATTTGATTTTTAATACAATGAATAAAAAAATATGAGTATCACCCCTGATTATGTTGTAGCAAAAACAATAAAATTGTAAACATATTAATATCACACAAACTATAGCAAATAAATAATATTAAAACTAAAAGTTAAGCTTATTGCTAAACAGTTGAAAATTTGAACAATATGAATATAATTAGAATTTTGAATTTGTTTAAAGCTTATTTGTCAACTATTTATAATCTATATCTTGCACTACATATCCATTATATCATAGAAGTTATCTACTGTATAATATTATTTCCAGATGTTAGAATGGATCGAAAACCATCGCACCGCCTTTCTTGCTACATATGTAGAAATTGGACGTTCGTGTGCAGCTGCTAAACGATTGCAAGAAGAACACGCAAGGTAAAATAGTGACTGATTTTATAAAGAATTCAAGTACGTTTTTTTTAACAATGTAAAGGTGTTCTAATTCCGTTTCCATTACTGACAATAACAACTTAAAGTCTTTGTTGTGTCACATAATAGTTTTAGTATAATTCATTTGGCCTCTATCTTACTAAGTACCAAAGAGAATTTAAATATAGTGTTTTGTCCTGTATTATGCAGAATGGATTTGATGGTTAATCCAAAACATTCAATCTAGTATGTTACACGTTAATATAATTGCAGTGTGTATTGTAATTACAAGCAGGCAGTACTTCTGGAACAAACAAATGTAAAATAAATAGGTTTTAAGGAGTTCCAATAGCATCTGAAGATGTTTATGGTATTGTACGCATGTAGGAGTAATTTGTTGAACAACATCATATGAAGGAATTCGAAAGGAAGTTGTAAGACATGACAGACCGTTTTAGGATACATAACGTATAAATGTGTTGTGACTGAAGTGAGTTGTTATTCATATGATCGGTTTTGTAAAGGTTCGCGGCCGCTTGTACGGGTGGTGGTAGGCCGAGTGTAGCTCGCGTTACGACAGCAGCACGTCGTTTAGCCGACAAACGACACTACGCTGAAACACAGATATCATCACATGCACATCGACTCGAACGAGCCTATAAACAACTCTCCGCAGGTAAATTTCTATTACATACATGATTTTTTTTATATTGATCATTTGTAGAGTTCAAGGAATTGTTATAATACTGATACTTGTTTTACTCTGTTCAATCAACTCAAAGACTTTAGATATTGATTTTGGACTCATCACTATATATCAATTAAATGTCCATATCACGTCGTCCACGTGGTGTAGTTACTTTGGGCTAGTACTAACATGCAGCGGAAGCTCTCAAAAGGAAAATAACCCCGATTTTGAAACAATTTTCATCTGTGATCGCTATTGGTCTTAGAGTGATGATGATAGCCTATAGCCTCCCTCAATAAATCAGCTATCTGACTTGGAAAGAATTTTTCAAATCGGACCAGTAGTTTATGACCACCACCACTGTCTCACCAGTTAATCATAACTGTCTGTGCTATATTTAGGTATATTGTGCTATATTTAGGCCTGGATCGTTCTGCAGTCCTATCACTGTCAGTGGTGTTTCATCACAAGGCAGAAGCTTATGCTTCGGCGGTTGGTGGATGGGGAGCACAGTGCGCGGTCGCCTTACAGTTGGCTACAGGCCAAGGAGGGGCACCCTGTAACGACCCAAGAGCACTCGAACAACACACCCAACGACATCGTCAGCTATATGAACACATGTGTCAAGCATACACCGAGGTGAGCCTCTTCATATTTCCTTCTATTTTGAAAGAATTAAATTTTTTTATTTACTTTTTGAACACCACTCTTCTAGTAGAATATTATTACTATATACTGCCATTGTTGCGTAAGTAGCGATATTAAAGGTTTCATCCAATCATTTCAATGAACTAACAAGATGTTGACCGACTTGTTCGATCTTTTTTATTTCGATCGGTATTATTTCCCTTGCAACATGCAACAATATTACGTAAAACACCACCAGTATTACAAAATATAGACCCGAATAACACAATAATGTGAATAAAATATAAAATCCACTACATGACATTCCGAGATCCCCCCAAAAACTCCAGAATTTTAATAAAGCTATATTACAGGGTTTAATAATTGACAAAGCATTATCTTTATACAAACTAACTACATATTTAATTGTCAACATATAAAGAAATGTTGGTTGTAGATATTACTAGTGTAATAAATAGTTGGAAAGGCTGGCATAACATAGTATAAGAATTAAATTGATACATTGACATAAATAAAATATAACATGAAATTATAAACTGTTCCATTTATTTATACTACCTATAGTTCTGTTATGCGAGTCTTTTTTACGTTACTCTTGGTTAAAGACTCTGGAGAAAATAAAAAATATGTAAAAAGCTCATAAGAAAAAGCTCGCGGGGTGGTAGGGTTTTATAGTCTGACTGGGTCGCAACCACCATGTATATGGTGAAAAAGCCCGTCATAGTGATTCGCTTCTGCGGGTCACGTTTCGGGATCAGCCTGTGCATATCCAGTTATTCGTAAGCCGGCATGACAGCGGCGATTGGCGATGGATAGTGTGTCACTCGGTGGTCCCCATTGTTTTTGGACTGTACTGTGCTTACCATCAGGCATCATGCAGTCATTTTGCCGTGCTACTATAGAATATATATATATAAACAGCTACTATCTGTTCTTCATGTAACACTCAAATGATAGTCCGGTCAAATTAGACCAAAAAATAAGAGTAAAGTTACATAAATTCCCACCAAGCTGAAAATCGGTAAGATTGTTTAAAATATCATTAAAAATAAAATTTGAAAGTTCCCCTGTAAGGAAAAATTTTTATTCAAGGTCAAAGGTAAAAAAAAAAGAGTTTTTCGCGATTTTCAGCAAAACGGTAAGTTTTATCATAAAAATACCTCAGACAAAAATTGTAGATCATAAAATTATCTACAAAAAATTTATTAATACTTTTTTTTTCTACGAGCCACCGTTTTTGAAATATAACGATTCAAAAAGTTGTAAAAGTTGTAATCGTCATAATATGCATGAGTACGCCACGTATATATACATCTCTATAGTTGTAATATATGTTAAAATATTTTTCTATCGGTCATTGTAACTTACACTACTGATATAAAATAATAGGTCTTTACCTATTAAATTGCCGTTCTGCAGTACTGGCCATTTCAAATCAAAATAATTTTTGTTTGGCTAAGAATTCTAATTTCAAATTTATTTTTCTTTTGTTATAGGTTCATTCAACTAGTAAAAAACTGTTGTATCAACTAGATCACTTAGTTCAAGTGTGTCATCAAACGGATCCTGCTGATATGGTGAGCTATATGTATTTATTATATGACCATTGGTTTTCAATAACGTTTTATTACTTAACTTAATGCCCATTTACACATAGAAGAGGTTTCATAAAGATACAGCCTGTATCTCCAAACAGAGCGTGCTCACGCCCACGCCCGCGTAACCACAGATCACGCCGCCGTGGTCTGGGGGTAAATTTCGCTCCCGCACACCAGACTAGGCCCCCCTCGGCAGCAGCTCAAGCCTAGGTCCGTTCCCTCGGCGTGGAGCCCTTGAGTACGCTGCTCGCTCGATACAGTGACACAAAATCTTACATCACTGCGACAATATTACACATATCACCTCCATACACGTGCACGCATACACGCTTACACATGCAGGTGGAAGGGTTTTATTTTTTCCCCTTATCAAACTGAAATAGTTTAGAATATTATCCGATACGAAATATATATATGGGTTGTTGAGGTATGTATGCTTGGTACACATATATGTTTCAACATCTCATATATGTATGAATAGTTAGCTTAGCTTAGGTTAGCTTACATAGGTCGCGAATTGCATTTATCAGGCAACAGCCAAAGCCGAGGTGTGCCGCGCACCCTTGAGCTAGTTGTCAAAATAAAATCGGTTGAGTGCCTTAAGCGCTCGCCTTAGTAGTCCGGTGAAGCTGTTAAGACCTTGCTTGGTCAATAGCGTAGTCAGTTCGAAAAAAAAAGAGGTTTCATAATTGGGGTTTCTGCGCTTGAGAACATTGGTAACCTAGCTGTGCCCGCGGATTTGTCCGCCTGGAGCATTATGTAAAAAACAGTGATTAATAAAGTCATTTGAATGTCTTAAATCCATTTACTTATCTACTTTTCTCTCTTACTTACGCCGCGTCGTCATTAAAATTACAATAACTTATGATGGAGTGAAACGACTTTAATGAAATAAAGACTTATTCGCCAAGATATGCTTTATGATATTGTGAACACAGTACTCGAACAGTGATGCGTGTTCACAAACAGACAGACAGACATTCTTAAAAATGATTGAAACATATTTTATTACTCATTCCTAGACGCCTGCAACATTTTTTTTTCACGCAGATCGAAACAGTACAGACCTGTTAGATTAAATGTATATAGATATAGAAGAAGATGTATGGCGGTAGACAAAAAAACGGTGTCTACGGTTTTGTGGCCTAATACAAAAATTTGAAAAAAGAAAAAACGTTTTAGAAAAGTAGTCATATCTTTGACATAGTATCATCAGCTTCCTTACTTTAAACATGGAAATCATATTTAATTAATTAATGAACGACACTGCAAATAGAAATCGTGGCCCATTGACACTTGCCTTAAATGGAACGAATCGACGAAAAAGGGTCAACTACTTATATAACCTGCATCAATAAACGCCGGTGTTATTGACACTCTTCGGAACTTGGTATAGTAATATGCGAGCACTGCTGCTCTATGAGAAAGAGATGCGAGTGTATCGTGCTTTTAGGTGGGGTGTAAAGGGTGTCGAATAACATTATAAGACTCGAGATACCAACGTCACCTGCACGTCGTGCACCCTGCTGAATAACGAACGAGGCAATGGCGATAGCGCGGTGGTAGGGTTTTACAGCCCGACTGGATCGCAACCACCATGTATACGGCGAAACAGCCCGTCTGGATCGCAACCACCATGTATACGGCGAAACAGCCCGTCATAGTGATTCGCTTCTGCGGGTCGCGTTTCGGGATCAGCCTGTGCATATCCACTTTTTGCAGGCCGGCATGACAGCGGCCACCAGCGATGCATAGTGTGTCACTTGGTGCTCGCCATTGTTTTTGGAGTGTGCTGTGTGCTTACCATCAGGCACGGTGCAGTCATTTTGCTGTGCTACATAAAAAAAAAACAATGAATTTACACAGATTCTTGTATACTTTTAGAGCTATGTTAAGTAATATTTTTTGGATGTTTAGTATAGTTAAGTAATTAAATTTCACTTATAGCAAAGCGACGGTACGGTGAGCAGCGCGGGCAGCAGTGGCGGAGATCCAGCTGCCGACTACAGCTCTGGTGCCAACCACGTTCTTGCAGTTATACACCAGATTCTGGGACATCACCGTGCGTTGGAAGCTCGTTACCACCAAGCGAGACTAAAACTACATCAGCGGCTCGCTTTACTGTTGTACAAAGAGGACTGTAGACAGGTCAGTTTGAACACTAAATTGTATTATTATATTTATTTACCAACGGCGCAGTCAACGATGCACATATCACAGTGTAAACTTCATATTACACTTAAGAGACTGGATTTTTTTGCGTTATAGAGAGTTGAAAATAAAATTGATATTTGAAAATATAGTGCAAACTTTAAATACGTAAAAACAAATTAATGACTTATTATTCTAATTACAGGCGTTCGTTACATACAAGCCAATATAATTGTAACGGTTAATACATTATAATATATATGGAATAGTAATAAAGGGGTCGAATGTCTTTTTTATAAAATGTAATGTTCTATTTTCTTCTAACAAGTATGATTAAGTCAACTAATAAGGATAGTCGATTCTCCGATCACTGAGAAATGCTTGTGATATTATTAAATTAAAGGAAAAATTATATTGTTTCAGGTGCTGGACTGGTTGGCGAATCATGGTGAAGTATTTCTACAGAAAAATACTGGAATAGGAAGGAATCTCCATAAGGCTAGAGTTTATCAGAAATCTCACGAACATTTCGAAAATGTCGCACAAGTTAGTAATTGACAAATTTTAGTTTAACCTTAGTTTTTAAGCTTGGAGGCCATTATGTGTGAAACGAAAAGGTGAAAATGCCGGTGTTTCCGATTTTAGATATTTTATGTTATTTTATATCACCCTCATAGACACAAATAATTAATTTTTACAATATAAGGTTTGATTAATGAACTAGAGAGTGAAAGTTACGATGGGAATGACATATCAGAAATGATAAAAGTCCCTAAAAAAAATAAATGAAAAAAAACTAGAGTTAAATATTTGACTAACCACCATACTCTGAGTCCCATTAAACAGTGTTAAAAAGTGACAATTAATGAAAGTAGTAATTAAAGTAGTTTCATTTATACCTCATTGAAAGAGTTTTTAAAATGCATATTTCAATATTTGAAAAAGTATTGTTCTTGGAATTCGATTTTTTTAATTATTGTAAGTTGAATTTCACAAAATCGCAATGAAAACCGTAATATTCTTTCACACGGTTATAATACTTATTATTTATGACTTTTTATTGGCATATTTCACATCAAAGTTAGAACTGTTTTTTTTTTTTTAAAGGGTATAATTTTTTTTTAATTCTTTTGAGTATCGGTCTAGTTATATTGCCAAAAGAAAGTAGAACTTTGATTTGTATTTCAATATCATTTTATTAAGATTTTTACAAAATTAAGCATAATCTAAAAAAATCTAGAAATGTGGCAATGTTATTAGTTTACTAGGATAATATTGCGTATTAGCAAAAATATTGTTTTTTGTTCCACTTATATGTATGTAAAAGGTGTAAATACTGAGATGACATCTGATAGGCGAGAGTGGAGAAGGAAAACATGTTGTGCCGACTCTACTTAGGTGGGATAAGGATAAGGGGATGATGATTGTTTTTTGTTGAATTATGAGAGAAACTTTTTGGATGATGTGTAAAACATAAAGTTTTGATATTCTCAAGAAACATAGAGTTATATTTGAAAAAAAAAGAAACCATTTAGAATGTCATTAGAAGCTGTTGCTTCGATAATAAACAAACAAAAATGGTTTTATTCTTTAGATTATTCTTAATTTTGTAACTGCTATCAACTGCTGTGATTGTAACTGTAAATATTGGATAATTTATATAGAAACTTGGATTTATATGTTATTCTTGGGAGTCATAATATTTTATTTAATTACGAAGTATTGTTCGGAGTACTGGTAACGCTCCTAGGCGATAGCCTTTCTGAGGAAAATAGTTAGTACATTAAAAGGATTTTTGTCAAAGGTTCACTCGAGCTGTGGCACAAAGATGGCAAAAATTTCAGTGAAAAAGTGAGATTTTCAGGAAACATTACGCAAATAAGCTTCAGTCAAATATTGATTGAAGTACCAAGCTGAGGCAAGATATAATTTCTGTAATACATTAAACCACATCGTTATCTGTGACACGATGGCAAAAACACTTCGAATACCATTCGAAGATTTAGGAAACAAGTAAAAGAAGAAAGTGAATTTTATTATTAAAGCTATTATAAAAGCGTCAATGCAAATAAATTGGCATAGTCATCTGCAGAACTTTTTAGATGCCATTGTAATGATGATATCGCATCCGTTATCGATTATATGCTCAAAAAACACAGAAGAAACTACAAAAATGAATGAAATGATCGAGAAGCCAGTTCGTTCAGTTATTATTTCATCCAAAATAACACTGGGTGATTTTTATTGAAACTTTCAAAATTGTAGTACAATGCTTTACGGGAGATGGCCATTTGAGCAGGTGCTAAAGACATGTATCCATCTTACTATAAAATACAACAAGTCAAACTACAGTGTTACCTTCCTACCTTCAGTCAGTAAAGACGATCTTTAACAGTCTTCCTAATAATGTGCAATAGAAACCATTGACGCGAATATCCAAGTTGGGATCTGATGGTGCTCCTAGTCAGAACCGATACAAACAGGAAATGGACAATAACCAAGATGACTTAACATATTTATGACTTCTTTGATACCTCTAAAACTGAACGATGGAGATATTGCTATATGGACGAAACCACAACCTTGCTCAGCATCGTATTGTCTTCCAGTACGGTAGTCCGGTGAAGCTGTTAGGACCTTGCTTGGTCAATAGTGTAGTCAGTTCGAAAAAAAAAAATCTTTCAGTACAGTTCAGTTTTGTGAAGGAAAGCGAAGCAGTGGTCATCAATAAAAAAACTGATGGTTGGTAAAATGGTTGACGAAGTTAAAGTTCTTATACCCACCAAGTATTAAGATAAGATCATTTGATGACAATTATTAATGGCAAAGAATGCACATACCTTTCCAGAGATCTTAAATCTACCGAAATGAACAATTTAGAAAATATCACATAACAGGCTGTATCTACTTATGTACTTTAATTTTGATTATTGTCAATACTACGCAATACATTAATGCGTATTTCTACACATATCTTAGCGACTCTATTTAAATAAGTGTGCTGCGAAAAAAAATGGTCAAAAAGACTTGTTAGAAGGGAGGATAAAAAACGTTCGCAGATGATATAAAACGAGCTTAATCTTTTTGTGGATATAGTGAAACAAAGTGCAGGCACCACTAATGACGGAAAAACAGTATTTTTTTTATATTTCCTGACACACCTGCGGCCTTCACTGGGTTAGATGGAGAGCTAGTTCACAGACTTGTCTGGGGAGGTAATTGAAGTCGTCAAATTTCAAGACTATGCCTTTAAAACAGCACATATATGTACAATTATACAATTAGTATCATATGTCGACAACCGTACACAAGCTATTGATACATGGAAGTCGATATTATAGCCAGCAATTTGTGCCAATTGGCAACCTCTCGGAGGTAGTTTCAGATGCCTGCGATAAAGATTTTAGAAGATTTGGAGAACATTATATCCGAAAAATAAGCAGGCAAGCATGTCACGAATATATCTTCAATATGCTTGTTCTTTTTTGTGTACACAGTCGATGTACTATTGACGTCATCCTCCCGGCCCTGCCGGAATGGTGTGGAAGATGTTGGGGTTCCGTCATGTTTCGACTCGTGCAGGTGATAACCGAACACGAGTGCGTTGGTTGGTATCGGCACAGGATCGCATGCAGGGACCGAACCACCATATACAAGGAGTGCGGTGTTGAAACGGACGTCGCGCAGCACACTCCGTCTGAGTGCGTGGGAGGATCGACGTTGCATTCTGGCTGAGGCGATGGGGGACAATTTCTCTCTACCGAGTGTGGTTAAAGCGAGACGCGATGGAATGTTGTGGCCTCCTGCTGGGTCGTCTCGCAGAAAGGGGCGTTTAAGAGGGTCTACGAGAATGATCGACTTCGCCAACGGAGGGCTGGAGTAGGAAGATGCGCTTTGCATGCTTTAGTCCTCCACCATAGTCGAGTCCGGGGACATGAGTCAAGGGCTTATTTTCCTATTGTACAGGTTCGGCAGATGGGGAGACTATCAGTATCTGCCTGACTCTCCTAATTAGGAGCTCGGTGGCATTAGACACCGGGTAGACCGCTGGGGCGGTGCGGTTGCATGCGCAAGAGACCTCGTATCGTCTCATTAAAGCGACAGATGTACACCGTAGGGTTTTAGTCAGTAAAAGGTAGATATAACACACTCGCTTCTGCGGGATAATGGGTGTCCATGCAGGATTTTCTCACTTTCAAAGACAAAAGAATATAACCACCACGTTGCATCTTTCAGAAGATTTTGTATGTGAAATGAAGATATGCCTCAGATTGTGCAGTCTTGTATACGCTTTAACAGCTTTACGAAAACTATTTGTTTTAATTGAGCGGATATATTATACACTATATTTACCCGCGACTTCATTCGCGTGGAACTTTATATAAATAACCGTAATTAATAAAGGCATTTAATGTATTGAATCCATTTACTTATATACTTTTCTCTCGTACTCACGCCGCTTCGTCATTAAAATTACAATAGCTTTTGATAGAGGGGACCGATTTTAATGAAACAAAGACTGAGTTATTCTCGAAGATATGCTTTTTGATATTATTTCTTTGCATTCAAATAATCCCGTACAGGTCGAGTATGATGTACTAGGGAGTTATCTTGATGAAACAATATTTCTCTGTAAACATTAGATGATACATTATTTAATAAATACTGTAAGTCGTTGTAAAAATCGTATTGCTTGTCGCTATTAAAAGTTTCTTGTAACTCAAATGGTCCCATTATTTTTTCGTTTATAATTCTGTTTTAAGTATTTATCTATACTATAATAATAATAATAATCTATACTAATATTATAAAGAGGTAAAGTTTGTGACGTTGTGAGTTTATGAGTTTGTAACGTTGTGGCGTTGTAACGGGTAATCTCAGGAACTACTGGTCCGATTTGAATAATTCTTTCAGTGTTATATAGCTCATTCATCGAGAATGGTTGTAGGCTACATATCATGAATGACAGATGAAAAATGTTTTAAAATCTGGGTATTTTTTCCTTTTGAGAGCTTCCGCTGCGTCTTAGCGGGCAGTAGCTATTAACTAATTATATTATCTATACTAATATTATAAAGAGGTAAAGTTTGTGAGATTGTAGGGGGTAATATCTGGGGAGTCGGAGAAAAATGGTCGAACGAAAACGTTTCTTACGAACGCTGCCTTAATTATGAGATATATATGATTGAGTTCTAGGGAAAAGTTGTAGCTTGATAATGCCTATTACCGCCCAACGAAGTGGGCACGTGTCGGCTAGTTTTTAATAAATACCGGCACTGCCTTCAAGGATTTAATGAGAGTTTTCTGTGTACTTAGGGAAAGTCAAATAAACTTTTCGAACGTTGATTCGTTGGTCTATAAAATTTGACACACATTAAAACGGGTTAAGCTGATAAATTACATTACGAAAGCGATTTTATAATAACCTCGTCACAAACTATAGAAGTGCTAAGTCGTCGGTATAAATGTTATGTCAAAGCAAAATTAATAGAAGACATTGTGTCCGAAAGTTACAACGTAACGAGTCGCTGAGCAGTACACGAAGGAAGGTAAAATAAGAGGAAATAAAAACCTACTATCAGTTTTATATAAAAGAGTTTATACACCTTTTTTATTTTCCTATAGATGGCACTGTTGTCAATGCATGTTGAAGATATCTAAAACACTAAAAACCGGCTAACTCGACGAAACCAAAGTAGTGTCAGAAGTACAATCCTAACCCCATTACAGATTAGAGAAATCTTTTGAGAATATTCAAGTACTGTATTTGAAATTGTCTGTTTGTAGAATACATATACAAATGCTGAGAAACTTCTCGGCGCGGCGGAGGAACTAGCCAGATCCGGTGAATGTGACCCTGAAGAAGTGTTGGGTGTTGCGCGAGAGTTGGAAGCTCACGTTGCTGCCTTCGCAGCGCGCGTTGATCGACGCAGAAGAAGGCTCGATTTGGCGGTCTTATTGTACACTCACGAGAAAGAGGTAAGAAATAGTCGAATATGTAAGTCTAAAAACGTTGATGACTTATATACTTATATGTATTAACATATGCGAGTATATTCCATCTTTAACATGTTTCGTATAAGTAAAAATAAATTCAGTGCATCAACGCCTTTAGAATATTATCGGTGCCACCGTGATTCGGGATTAATTCTGAAATGCCTATTGTATCATATGTAATAACTAGCCGACCCGTGCCCACTTCGTTGGGCGTTAATACGTAAGCGTGGAATGGTTATTTTGCGCTAAGATGCAGCGGAAGCTCTGAAAAGGAAAAAAATACCTTGATTTTGCAACATTCTTCATTGCTACTCCGCTCCTATGGGTCTTATCTTGATGATATATTGCCTATAACCTTCCCTGATAAATGAGCTATATAACACTGAAAGAATTTTCCAAATCGGACCAGTAGTTCCTGAGATTACCCCTTACAACGTCACAAACTCACAAATTCACAAACTCTACCTCTTTATAATATTAGTATAGATAAACATTGCTTTCGTGAAGATAAGGGTTGGGGATTTCTATATTTGGTGCTTTAACAGTGTCCTGTAAGTTATTAATCGTGGATCTGGTTACGCTATCGTGAAACATTGGGTAGATACAGTAAGTTTATATAGATTTTAATTTTAGTAGTACGATTATAATACATATAATATTACAAAGTTGACCATCCACTTTATTCATTAGTGAATCGATTTCGGTTATATACTTCAAACAGAGTCTGTACAAACGAGTTTTTGTTGGGATTACATTATAAATATGTCAAAATGGTACAACCCGCAGAGTTATTCGGTAGTATTCGATTATGGTTTATGTTTAGTTTCGAGGATTTGATTTGGTTAGCATAGTATATTTAAAAATAGTTTGTATTTTATTTTTAACTAGCGGGCCCGGCAGACGTTGTCCCGCACTGATTATAGAAAAATCCTAAACAAATTATATACTAAAACCTTCCTAAAGAATCACTTTTATACATTGTTGAAAACCGCGTCAAAATCCGTTCAGTAGTTTTTGGTGTTTATCGCGAACAGACAGACAGACGCGGCGGGGGACTTTGTTTTATACTATGTAATGATTATGAATTTCTGTTTAGCTTCTTCAATGGCTAGAAACACTTCGAAGTGGCGGTGGTGTATGCGCGTCGGACGACAGCCCCGAAGCCGCTCGACGTGCGTTAGAGCAATGTGCGCAACACCGTGTGGCCAGCTTGGACGCATGCGCAGCGACTATAGCACAAGGAGAGGCGCTTCTACAAGATCTCAGGTTGGTGATTGTAACTGGAAATAAAACACAATTTCAGAGTTTAATCGTTTTATCTTTCACTCTATGTTCGTACAATAAATGTGTATATTTTTCGTGCTTTATTTGTAAATGACATATGTTATTCTGACAAGAGTCTTCAAAAGGTTTTTTTCTTTGTAACATTACATCTAGAGACATTAGTTATTGTGCGACCAAATAATACGCACTTGCTAAGCGCTTACTGGACATCACGCATTGGTATGCGACCCAAATTCTTCCACCGAGCACAGTCGAGCGTTACTCGGTTTCCAGTGAAAATTCTGCCTATAACCGTATCGGACACGCGATATAGATATCTCATGTGAAAATGTCTTGTCTTACAACAGAGTGGTGCACTAGGTGGACTCTTACAGTGCTTATTGCTTAGAATTAATAGGAATAAGCAATAATGATTCTATACTATTTATTTGGCTTCAACCATTTAAAAAAATCTTGATTGGCTTGAATGCTTGTTGAAATTATGTTTATTTTATTAGAAACTTAATTACTTACTTATTTTGTAACGTAGTACGACAACCGATACTGGCTAAGTTGACATATTTTCTACTCATTTAGATATTGACTACATTAACTACAAGACACTGTAAAATACGAAGGATAATCTATGCATTTGGAAAAATAAATATAATTAAAGTGTTTTTCTGTTAATTCGACATAAAAGTATTTTCTTAAGCTCGTGTGGTTGTTTGCATGCTACGAAAAATTAAAGAAGCGTTTACAAAAATTTCGTATAAGGAAAGTATTGCCATGAATTTTAAAATATTAGGAATACAATTTACCATCTTTCTTTTCCTTGAAAAATTATAGACTATCAATTACATACTCTTCATTACTTACCTCAACTTAAAGGTGTGCAAAGTTTGAATTAAATCTGATTGTTCAAAGTAGGACAAAATCGAGCTCAAAGGGGTCGGTTACAAACATACATACAGGTGAAGCTAATAAAAGCGTGATAAAAAGGTTGACGTTCTGAAGTTCGTGCAATAATCAATTAATGCAATTAATAATTCATTAAAAAAATTAATTGTTAACTATAAAAATAAAATGAAACGTGAAAAAACTTTTTAGATGTACAAAACTGGATTTAAAATTTCCAAAATAAAATTGTTGTAACTTGGCCGGTCGTTTTTTAATTCTCTTTTATATCAAAATATAACTTAATACAATACAACTTAATACTTATAATACAATAAAACTTAATATAATACAAATATTAAATATTAAAATGGGGACTACATTAGCTAATTAAGTAGATCGATTACTGTATTATAAACACATATCGCACTGTGTTGACGTCTGGCGCTTGTCTAGGTCGGTTAAGTTGCCAGATATTGCATTAAAATGTATCTATTATATATTAACAAGTAACATCCTGTTTAAGCGTATGTAACCAATAACAATGATTTAGAGTAAGTATTATTAAATATAATATAAATAAATAGGTATATAGAATAGAAATATTAGTAGAAAGTAGTAATAAACAATCATTTTTTGCCAACGAAAGATAACTGTATTGCATTAACTCAAAGTCGTATGCTAGAAAGAGAAAGAAGTATGGCGCTGAGCTATTTCATATTTTTCATTATTATTTTAGTTGTTTTGATCTCTCACTGTTATTGCAAACACTTTAGGACATTTACAAATATATAATTGATTGGTTACATATAGATAATCGCCGTTCATCGTCACAAAATTCTTGTTTATTTCGGATTGTCTCCTTACCTGTGGTGGATGTTGGAGGCGTGCCTAGAGGGCAGGGAGGTCGTCTATGTCGGCCCATCGGGTTTTCGGGCGCAACCGCCGGAGGAGGCATTGCGATCCTGAAGAAGAGGCCCGGCTGTATGGTAGGGTAGGGAGTGCAGGAAAGTCCTGCAAGCTGCCATCAGCCGGGGGGCGAAGGAGTAGGCCATAGTATCCATGAGTGCGCCCGTACCGGATTGTAAGGAATAAGTTACTGTCGCGGGTACCCACAGCGACGGAAACCCTTCAGCCGGAGGTGGTGGCAAGGGTCGTGGGTAAATTGTTCCCTGACCCTCTGGTACTGCCACTTCCTCACATGTCTCCGCCTCAGTCGGAAGTTGAGGAGGTGCTCGACGGCCATCCTCCAATAACGGAGGAGGAGATGGGGAGGGCTGTGGAGCGTCTCCTCAACAGATGGAGAGCACCCGGCCCTGATGGGGTTCCGGGTCCGAGCTACGACCTGGTTATGGCCCATCTTGGGGGGTGGATTCAGAAGCTGCTCGACAGGTTTACCGAAACCTTGGAAGCTGGGGCGGCTCTGCCTGATAGGGAAGGAGAGCCACCCCCAGACTGCGTGTCCGCGTATCGGCCCCTTCGTCCTGCTGGACGTTGCCGGGAAGGTGCTGGAGAGTATGGTATCTTCCCGGGTCGTCTTGCTGGATGTAGTGGGGCCGAACCTTGTGATGTGCAGTTTAGCTTCCGGACAGGGCGTTTCACGGTAGACGCCCTGTCCCTCCTGAAGTCGCTGTCCGCGGAGGTGACCTCTGTATTGGCGGTGTCTTTGGACATCGTCAACTCTTTCAACAGTCTGCCGCATGGTGTCATACGGGAGGCGCTCTGGCATTACGGAGTGCTCCGTACCTGCGGCGGCTATTGGAGGCGTACTTTGAGGATAGGGAGGTCACCTACGTGGACAGCGACGGGAGAATGTTCCGGCGGGACACGCGACGTGGGTTCCACAGGAGTCGGCCTTGTGGCCGCTCCTGTGGAACCTGAGCTACGATTGGGTGTTCCACGGCGTGCTCCTAATAGGTTATGTGGACGACACCCTAGTCGTAGCCCGGGGGAGGGCGGGGTAGTGAGTGGGAGAGTTTGGTGCACCTGGCCATGACAGCTGTAACCATCGTGGTCGTGCGCTTCCAGCGGTTGGGTCTCAGAGTGGCCCTCGAGAATACCGAGACACTACTATTTCATGAGCCTAGGCGAGGGCCACGACCTGGGGCCCATATAATTGTGGATGGCGCTCGTATCAGGGTGAGGGGCCGGATAAAGTATTTGGAGCTCACCCTGGATGGGTGCTGGCGGTAAGAGCTCCATTTTGCTGGGCTCTGGCCGCAAATTGCTTGGGCAGTGGCGGCACTCGGACGGTTGCTCCCCAACATAGAGGGAGGCCGACCGATTGCCGACTCCCACCGTTTCTATATGGGAGTCGTGCGGGCGATGGCCGTCTACGGGGCCTCGGTGAAGGCCGACGCCCTCAGTGTCGTTAATGTGCGAACGCTGCGCAATGCATTGTGGCACTGAGGATGATTAGGGACACCGTGGCCTCCACGGCGGCTTTCGTACTCGTCGGCTCCCTGCCCTGGAATCTGGAGACAGAAGTAGCGAATTGGGGAACCTTCGGCTCCCAGGGGGTGGAGGGGAAGAGAAGAAGTGAGAGGAAGAGAATGATGGGGCGGTGAAGCCAGGACCTGGCGGATGTGCGTTACGGGCTTTACACAATTGACGCCGTCCACCCGGTAATGCCGGATTGGGTGAATACACTCGGCAGCGACAGATCTGACTCTATCACCGTAGTCAGAATGCTGTGCAGTGTCATCCACAGCGCCGTACTCATGGCATGTGGAGGTTGGCTCCCTACGAGCGATCTGGTGCAGGTGCCAACCGAAACAACCATGTCCGATGAGTACCTGCACCAGTCGAAACGAGAGGGAGCCTCACTCCCTATTCACCCACTCCGGCAGGACCGGGTCGACGGCGTCAATTGTGTAATGCCCGTAGCGTGTATCCGTCAGGTCCTAGCTCCACCGCCCCATCATTCTCTTTCTGTCACTTCTTATTTTCTTCTCTATCTCCCTGGGAGCTGGAGCCCCCAATTTGCTTCTTAGCCGCCGTGTCCTGATACACGGCGGCCATCATTTCTGCCTCCAGAGTATCAGGGTCCAGACCCTGATACGGGTGCCATCCACAATTATATGGGCTCCAGGTCGTGGTCCACGCCGAGGCCCATGAAATAGTAGGGTCTCAATCTTTTCGAGGGCCACTGTGAGACCCAACCCCCGAAAGTGCCCGACCATGAGGATTACGGTCGTCGTGGCCGGGCGTACCAAACTCTCCGACTCTCTTCCCGCCCTCCGGGCTACGACTAGGGTGTCGTCCGCATAACCTATTAGGCGCGCTCCGTTTAGGAGCACCCAGTCATAGCCCATGTTCAACAGGAGTGGCTCAAGGTCGACCCCTGTGGACCCCCCTTCGCGTGGCCCTCTGGATCATTCTCCCGTCGTTGTCCACGTAGGCCACCTCTCTATACTCGAGGTACGCCTCCAACAGCCGCCGCAGGTACGGGGCACTCCGTAGAACAGGAGTGCTTCCCGTATATTATTACCATGCGGCAGACTATTGAAGGCGTTACAATGTCCAACGATACCGCCAATATCCTCTCCTAGGAGGTCCCCTCCGGGAACAGCGACTTTAGAAGGGACAGGGAACGGCCCGTCTTGACGCCAATCTGTACGTCCGCAAGGTTCGGCCTTAAGCGCTCCAAGTACTGGACGAGCGGTGAAGAAACAATCCTCTCCAGCATCTTTCCGGCGACGTCCAGCAGGACGAGCGGCCGATACCACCTCATCTCCTCCATTATTAGAGGAGGGCCGTCGAGCACCTTCTCAACTTCCGATCGAGGCGGGGTCATGGGAGGAAGTGGCAGCTCCGGAGTGTCGGGAAACAATTCTCCCATGACCTTTGCCACCACCTTCTTCTGGAGGGATTCCGCCGTCGGGGGCGCCCGGGACCGTAACTTATTCCTGACAATCCGATACAGGCGCACCCACGGATACCCTTCCAGCGTTTGGAGCATGCCTCGCATGCCTCTTCCTTCGCCCCCCGGCTGATGACAGCTTGCAGGACTTTCCCGCATTCCTTGTACTGATACACGGCGGCCATCACTACTGCCTCCAGCTCACAAAGTAGGGAGCTGGCGAGCGCAAAAGCTGCCATGGAGGCCATGGTGCGGTACTCCTTGATGGCTCCCAGTGCAACAATTCGCTGCGCGTCACGCAGCGCCCGTACATTAGTGGCACTGAGGACGTCAGTCCACACTGGGGCCCCGTAGACGGCCATCGCCCGCAAGCAGTTCGCACCCTACTTTTTTTATTGGGGAGACGCCGGCCGAGTATCGCTACCGTCTCCGCAGTACGTGGCCCAAGCCCCATAAAATGGGGCTCGAATCCAAAACGTCCGGCAAGGGTGAGATATTACCCAGATATCTCATCTAGGTCCTTACCCTGATACGAATGCCCTCCACATTTGTGTGTGCCCTAGGTGTTAGCTAAGCACATCACGTCATCCCTTTTCTTTCTCTCCAGGCTACGACTAGCTTGTCACCCTCCTAGCAGGTGTGGTGCTCTCTGGGTGGGGGTGTATCCAGTCGTAGCCTAGGTTTCACAGGTGTGGCTCCAAGGCCGACTTCTGTGGAACTCCGTGCGTTGTTGCTCGCCAGAACCGCCTCCCTTGACTGTATACGTAGGCGAATTATTAAATGAGATCATTTCTGATTGAAGAACTACACCTTTTAAGAAACCTTTTTAAAGTTAAATTTTGCTGGTTTAATTTACGGTACTCAATTATTCACTAGAACATTTAGTCTCATACAAATTGTCCAAAATGCTTATTAACATTTCTGCTTCGCAACAATATCGACAACACATGATACGCTCAGCATTAACAGGCGTCTACTTTAAAAATAAAAGCAAGGCTAAATGACATCTCGTAAATTCGTACTTAGGGTAATTAGATCAGAAAAACCTCAGTACTTCTTTAATAAAATCAGTTGGGTAGGTAGCCCAGTACCTTTGAGCGTAAAATAAAGTCTACACAAATATTTATTCACATCCACGCTACAGCAGCCTTTAGATTTTTGATACAGTACTAGTAAGTGCTGAAAGAACACATCACCTCCAATAATATCTGTGTCTAGTTTATTTACATTTAAAAATAAATTAAAAATGTTTTACTGGACTCCCAGACGTGTTTCGAAAACTATAGTTTGGTCGTCTTGGGTATATAGTCCCATTCGGGGGGTGGCTTCGGCAGCTGTTCGACCGCTGCCTGGCGGAAGGACAGTTCCCGAAGCCGTGGAAGACGGGGCGGCTCTGCCTTATCCCTAAGGCGGGCCGTTCTCCGGACTGCGCGTCGGCATACCGGCCCATCGTCTTGCTGGACGACACCGGGAAGGCGCTCGAGAGAGTGATCGCCTCCCGGGTCGTTCAGCACCTGGAAGACGTGGGACCGAACTTGTCGGACGCGCAGTTCGGCTTTCGGTCGGGGCGCTCAACCCTGGACGCTCTGAGCCTCCTGAAGGTGCTCTCTGCGCAGGCGACCTCCCGGGGTCAAAGACTGTTGGCGGTGTCACTGGACATCGCCAACGCCTTCAACAGCCTGCCGCATGGAGTAATACGGGAGGCGCTCCGCTTTTTCGGAGTGCCCCCGTACCTGCGGCGGCTGTTGAAGGCGTACCTCGAGGGTAGGGAGGTCGTCTACACAGATGGCAGAGGGCGAATGGTCCGACGTGGGACTCCTTGTGGAGTTCTACAAGGCTCCGTGCTGGGGCCACTATTGTGGAACCTGGGCTACGACTGAGTGCTCCGCGGCGCGCTCCCGTCAGGAGCGCGCCTCATATGTTATCCGGACGACACCCTAGTCGTAGCCCAGGGGAGGGAATGGGCAGAGCTGGTGCGCCTGACCACGTTGGCTACGACCTTCGTGGTCGGGCGCATCCGTCGACTGGGCCTCAAGGTGGCCCTTGAAAAAACCGAGGCCCTGCTGTTCCACGGGCCTCGGCAGGGGCCACCTCCTGGGGCCCACCTAACGGTGGGCGGCGTACGTATCCGGGTGGGGTCCCGGATGAAATATCTGGGCCTCACCCTGGACGGGCGCTGGCGGTTCGAGCCCCACTTCAAGGGGCTCGGACCGCGTATAGTAGGGGCGGCGGCGGCGCTCGGCCGCCTTCTCCCGAACACGGGAGGGCCGGGCGCTGCCTGCCGCCGTCTGTATGCAGGGGTGGTGAGGGCCATGGCCGCCTACGGGGCACCGTTGTGGGTGGACTCCCTCAGCGCCACGAACGTTCGAGTGCTGCGCAAAGCACAGCGCACAGTGGCGTTGAGGGAAATCCGCGGGTACCGAACGGTGTCCTCGGCGGCGGCCATGGTGCTCGCGGGCTCTCTTCCTTGGGAGCTGGAGGCGGAAGTTCTTGCCGCCGTATACAACTATGCGGCGACAGGGAAATCTCGAGGGCAACCTCCGGCTCCCAGGGAGATTGCTGCGTTGCGGGCGAGAGCCCGCAGCGAGCAATTAGAAAGGTGGGGGCGGGACCTGGCGGACGAGCGTTACGGAAGATATACCATCGACGCCGTCCGTCCGGTCCTGCCGGGGTGGGTCAATAGGGACTGGGGCTCCCTGACGTATCGTCTGGTGCAGGTGCTGACCGGGCACGGATGCTTCGGCTGGTACCTGCACCGGATAGCGCGCAGGGAGCCCACCGCCGCATGTCACGAGTGCGGCGCTGAGACAGACACCGCGCAGCACACTCTCTCTGAGTGTGCGGCGTGGGACGATCAGCGTCGCACCCTGGCTGCGGCGGTAGGGAACGATTTCTCGCTGCCGGGCGTGGTTTCGGCCATGCTCGGCAGCGAGGAGGGATGGACTGCTGTGGCCTCCTTCTGCGAGGAAGTCATCTCGCAGAAGGAGGCGGCGGAGAGGGCCCGCGAGGAAGATCCGCAAAGTGGCCCTCTCCGCCAAAGGAGAGCAGGAAGGAGGGGGCGGAGGAACGCTCGCCCCCTCCCATAACCGAGCCGAACCTGAGGAGATGGGTCGGGGGACCCATCTCCTCATTGCACAGGTGAGGCCGACGAGGGGAGACGACTGGTTGTGTACCCAGTAGTCTCTCTATAGTAGGACGAAGCCTGGCGTTCATCCACCAGGCTGCCGCAAGGGCGGTTTCTCAGGTAGACAGCAGGTTCGATCCCTGGCCGCCCCTACCATGCGGCGGACGGTACACCGCGGGGTTTTAGTCCGTGCGAGTCGGACATAACCCACTCTCTCCCCCGAGAGGGTGGCGTATCCATAAAGGATTTCCCCACGTAAATAAAAAAAAAAAAAATTTAGTCCCATTATATTTATATTACTTGTTTTAACTATGTAATACTTATTTTTCACATTTTTTAGTATATACTATGGTATATCGATTTATATACACATATACACCTATTTAAATATTTTATACTTAAAATTTAATGACCACTGGTATTTAAAGCCACTTGCCCAGAATCGAAAACAAGCGATGGGGTGTTGTCCCTATACAATAAATATATTTTCTTTCTTTCCTTCACTTTGTAAAGACGTATAATTCCTAGGAACGTTATATTATAAGGAATAATGCTAATACATATAAATATTACGTAACTTTAAAATGTATTTAGTCATACGTATATATTATTAATTAATTAGGGTATTGCTTTCCGTCATATAAAATACCGTTCATTTTTCGATTCCTATAAAAGGTGTAGTTCTCAAGGAATAAAAACTAGTATTCACGTATATAGAGTTGAAGGCACCACATAGTCTTAAATATTAATTTGAGTGGTAATATAAAACAAAAAATAGCTGACAGTATTAAAATTATATAATTCAAATGATCAAGGTACCCTTACACTAGTTACTCTTTTTACTGCCAGTCTGCTTATAAATAGTTGTTTCGCGGTACGAAATGAATCACGTACTGTGTAACCAACCCGTTTACCGTAACAGGAAAAGTAACTCCAGCAACGACTCCTGCTGGCGCCGGCGATATGCATACCTTGAACAAAAAGTATCGTGAAAAAATATGGCGCCGCAGTCTTGTCGTTGTGATCGAAGAAAAGGGGAATTATATTTATTGGTGTTCTAAGTATACCATACTCTCCATTAACTTAACATATTACTTTTAACAACAAATTGACAACACTTTAAAATAGTTTCAAAGAGTTCGTTTTACATACAAACGGTCGCTTACAAACTACGGAAAAATATTATCTTTGTATTTTCAACTACTTAAAGTTTAATTATATAGTATTTAGTTAAACCTCAATTGGCTTTGTTATGATAAATAATTATTGATTCGTTGCAGTCTTTCTTTTAGAATTATTTTTGTGTTTTTTTTTAACGAGCAATCTATTTTTTTTAACTGGTAAGGACCATGCGATGACGTACGTTTAAACTCTTGCCTCCGTTTGTTATGTGCAGTTTATATCTAATATGGATGTCGAATTTTCTTGGGAAGAATTTTGGTCTGTATACCGTTTGCGTTGTTATATTGTCTCGCAGGGATTGTTATTTTAAGATTAAAATATTCTGTCTCAAGACTCTATGATAAAAAGAGCAATCATTGATACGCCTATATTTTTGATAAATGAGAGTCCTTAAATTGACTTATTCTCGTTATTAGGTATTTATATACTTTTCTGTAATTTCTGTTTCAATTTATGTGTCTTTCAATTCTGTATAGATTTTGTGATATATAAATATTAGTAATATTAAATATTTATTTGTCTATCAATAGTTCTTTATTTAGCTCAATAATGGCCCTACTTATATATTTTATTTCTTTATTTTTCCTGTTTTATTTTTCATAAATCTATATGTATGTATAGTCTGTAAGAACGCTGTAATCAGCTATAATTAGAAACTTAAATAATTATAACCATTATTGCCTATGTATATTATGCTTATTCATATTATGTTCCTGTTGTTGATTGTTTTTGAATAAATAAAATAACATGTGTTTTATGATTTACTTAGTGTCGTTTTATCATAAATATTGTACTTAGGCAGCATCCAGGTAGACACACATTTATCAAAGTGATTTAAATATATTTAATTACTTATTATTTAGAACTTGCAATAATATCTTCACAAAAAACTGAAAAATACAGGCAGGTTAAATTTATATTCTAATTATATGCAATAATAAAATCTCATGCGTAACTTATCCATGAAATGAAATGAACTGGATTTGTTTTAGTAGTATATTTTAACACAACAAATAACTAATGACGATAGTGGTAAATTAAGTAGGAAGTGTTTAAACAAAATAGAAGATGAATGCACGGCGACATCCCAAACCGAATTTCTTGGGCTACTATGACACCCTTGCGTTGTTTGCCATTTCGGCTGTCCTCTGCAGTTAGCACCAAGTCCGATGATGTTATTGTAGTTCTACAGGTCAAGGAATTAGTGAGTTCAAAAAAAAGATGTAAACTCGTATTTACATCTTTCTTCTTAAATGAAAATCTTTTAGTTTTTATTTGTAACAAAACGTATGAGTGTATATCAACGACACTCTGTTTAATACTTATTCTAATAATGCTCATAAAGTATAGGGTGATTGACATTTGATATAACTAATTTAGAATGACGATTTATGAGTGAACAATAGCATCCGCCGTCCTTTTGACGACCACAGCGTAAGCACCAAGTAAACAGATAGATAATTCGAGTGATCTTGAGACTCAACGTGCCTACATGTCTGTCACGGTATTTTTCAACTTGTATATGGTAGTCACGATAAAGTCAATAAAACATTTTGGAACAAAGTTACACGCTCTGAGTGGATGGGACCGAGATACAACACTTGCTAAAGTTACAGCGTAGTGACAGATGGCTCGTCGACGCTCACATACTTTGTATATTCATATTTTCTTCAATACAGTGGAGTGTGAAAATGATTTAGTACAAGTTGAAGATAGTGATGATATAATAAAGTATGTTATTAGTGTCGATATTTATTATAAACTTATCTTAAGTAATGCCATTTGTACAACATTGCAAATTGTTGCTCCGAATGACCAGTAGTTTTGAAGAGAATAAGTATCGTTTGTTGTTTTTGTTGTCAAAACTTAACACCTATACAGAATTTAGGCGATGCCTGTTATTTATTTTGTGTAATTGATTAAATTAAATAGCAAGTGGTAGTGTTTTTTTTAATAATATATTTATGTATTGTGCATGTGCTTTTTTTCGAAATGACTACGCTATTAGCTTGGCGGGCCTTCACAACTTCACTGGACTACTAAGGCGAGCGCTTAAGGCAACCTCACCGGACTACTAAGGCGAGCGCTTAAGGAACTTCACCGCTTGGCAATAGGGTCAAAGGTGCCAAAGTCTAGATCTGCTTACATAATACTTATTAGCATATAACTAACACCTGAATCATTACAATTCCTTGGCAGTTCACCTACATGGCTGCATAACCGTATGCATACATAAAATATTCAACAGCTTACCTACATGCCTGCATATCAGTATGCGTACATAAAATATTTAATAGCTGACCTACATGGCTGCATAACCGTATGCATACATAAAATAATCAACAGCTTACCTACATGCCTGCATATCAGTATGCGTACATAAAATATTTAATAGCTGACCTACATGGCTGCATAACCGTATGCATATATAAGATATTCAACAACTCACCTACATGGCTGCATATCAGTATGCGTACATAAAATATTTAATAGCTGACCTACATGGCTGCATAACCGTATGCATATATAAGATATTCAACAACTCACCTACATGGCTGTATAACAGTATGCGTACCTAAAATATTTAACAGCTCACCTACATGGTCGCATAACCGTATGCATGCATAAAATATTAAACAGGTCACCTACATGGTCGCATAACCGTATGCATGCATAAAATATTAAACAGATCGGCTACATGGCTGCATAACCGTATGGATATACAAAATATTCAACAGCACCTACATGGCTGCATAGGTAATAAATATGCTAGTATGTGTGGCTCTTTTGTATTGCGTATAGATACGGAGTGAGTTACGTAGACTTAACTCACTCACTCAATCCAGCCAGCAACCATAGCCAACTCAAAAATCCGACGACCAGTCTTATGTACTCGGTATCCGACGAGAAACATACCCGCCCAAACAAAATCCAGCAAACAGACTAGGTGTATAATTCTTATGAACGAATATAGTTCCTTCTGAAATAATTTAAAATAAATAAATATATCATTCTGAGTCATTAATTAGAAAAATAAAAATAAATAATTTAATTGTATAGTTAGGTATGTATATAGGTAACGATTATAAATTTCATATACCAAAACTCGTTGTTTTTATAATTATGTTCTCCAATAAATAAATCAATTTAAATCAGTAAAAAATAAGTTAATCGCGTTATTTATTCATACATTCAACATGGACACGTCAGGTTGCGGCAGACTCTATCAGAAAGTAGCCTCGATCAAGCACTGACAACACTATCCATGTACCAACGCATCCATGCATCACATTATCAGAGAGTAGCCCTGACTTAATATAACGCATAACACTCAATGTTGAAAGCAATTACTAAATAAATTCATATAAAAGTATAAAGCAACTCACAACACTTAGTAGGGTCCAAATTGTATTGTAAAATCAATATTGTATTATCAAAGAGACGCCCTGGCCAAGTACTTGTACACTAAATAATAATTAAACATGCACATCACGTCATCAAACAGTAGCCCTGACCCGACATGATGTGAAGTCTCTTCGAAAGGATCGTGCAATATTTATAACAACCTTTACGTGAGCATTTAAAGCATTTAAAATATGGGTCTGCAAAAAAAAAGTTCTCATTGTTTTCATGCATGATAATATCATATTTGGTGCTGTAAACACGGAATTTAATATGCAAATAAATACAGCACATAGACTTGAAATACAATTTCCATTTAATTAAAAAAACAATATTGTCAAAGTAACAACAATAAAAAAAATTGAAAAAATCTACCGTCCTAGATTTATAGCGAAAAATGAAAAATTTACAGTCACATTATTTGTGATTTTATTATTGAACTAGCTAATACCCGCGGCACCGCACGCGCTTTTTAAAAATTTATTAAAGAAATGTAAAATTGTAAGTGGGTGTGTACATTACAGAAACGCTTTTTCAAAAACATTTGTAACTACGATACGAACGCCATCTACTGTAATATGTAACGTGTACATTAGATATATGAATACTAATAGTATATCGAATGGGATGGGATTTATCACCAGCAACATACCTGGAACTTCAACCTACTATATACCAAACACAGTGCTCACTAACACTATATAAGAAAGTAATGAAAATTATAAACTATACATTATCGAACAATATATCTTAAATCTTTTTTTTTATAGATAGATATCATATGCCCGTATTGTCGATATACTTAAGTTATTCTTATACGTTGCTATAATAACTGAGTTATGTAAAAGCAAACGTGCTAAATAAAACAATATGGCCGCCAAATTGACCAAAAAGATGATATAATTCATATTACATACAAATATATCTCTTTCAATAATGTATATTTATTCTTGGAGTCAGTAAGGCACACGTTTCACGCAGTTGTAACATATTTTTGATCAATTTCACACGGACGAATACATAGGTAGCAGTTAATCACTACATAGTGTACCAATTCAAATAAAAAAAGAATCATTAAAATCGGTTCACAATTGACTAAAATATCGATTAACATACATAAAAAAATACATACAACCGAACATAGTAACCTCCTCCTTTTTCGAAGTCGGTTAAAAAAAAGTCCTCTGTCAGCTTATCTGTTCGCGATAAAGTCAAAAACTACCATTTTCATGCTGTTTTCACCAGTAGATAGAATGATAATTTATGGGGAAGGTTTAGGTATAATTTGTCAAGGTTTTCATTTTATTATCCGTCTCCGTCCGTATAACGTCTTCCGAGCCCGCTAGTTATCTGCCCGTAAAAGCCCCGTGAAAGTCGGTCCAATCAATTAGGAGATAGTAGGATATTGCGGACGAAGTCTTGAGAATCAAAATAAAATAGTCTAAGTTACTTCTTATAAGGTGAGTTATCTTCCAGTGAAAGTCCCGTGAAAATCAGTTCAAGCATTACGGATATTCCACTGCGTCCGAAGGCGAATAAAAAACCTAAATTATTTTTTATGAGGTCTGTTATCTACCAGTGAATACCCCGTGAAAATCGGCCCAAAGTAATGCGGACGAAGCCGCGGACAAATAAAATAGAATATGTCAACCGCTATAATTTCGGTTATCTGGCAGTAAAAAGTAAAATTCCCGTTAAAATAGGTCCAGTCGTTTTGGAGATTACCCAGAACAAACAAACAAACAGACAAAATATAATAATATAAAAATATAGACAAAGTATAAAAAAAGTTTTTTTTGGTCATTTGTAGCCATATCCATTCATCAAAAAGTTGTTATTTTAATTGTACATACACAAACTTTATTTTTATAATACGTAATAGAGAACAAATAAAAAATTGGAAATAAAAGTAGTATGAACTATTTGAATAGGAAAACAAAAAAACTTTGAAAATGTTAGCTTTGATACTTACCACATAACTTCAGAATTGGCAGTATGGATTAATTCTTTCGCCTGTCCTATTGGACGAATATGATTACTACTACTTACCACGTTACCATGGCAATGTATATAATAATAACGTAATCGCTCAAAAGCAAAAAAAGTTCCCGATTTTGAAACATTCTTCATTGGTGCTCTGCTTCTATTGGTCTTAGCGTGTATATATATAGCCTAAAGCCTTCCTCGATAAATGAACTATCTAAAACCGAAAGACTTTCTCAAATCGGACTGGTAGTTCCTGAGATCATAGCGTTCAACCAAACAAACAAACTCTTCAGCTTTATATATTAGTATAGATATGAATTTTGTGTAAAATTTACTAAAGTATTCTATATAGAACGTAAACAATTAAAGGACAACTAACTAACTATTGTAAATTCACAGTTAATACTGCGTATAGGAGCATATGCGCTACCATAGAAATCACTTTTCTTCTTTCTCTTACGAGTAGCAAAGACCTATGCGTATGTATATACATTTTTTATAGTGTTAACGCATAATACGAATTAAAAAAAAAACTATGATATTTTGGAAAAAAAAATCATATGGAAAAATCTCTCTTTCTATGCTGTTCTTAGCACACTCTATCATCAAGTGTTAGGAGATTCCGCTTTCCTCATTAGGTATGCAAAACTTCTCGATAGTGCCCCGAACGGAGTCTTAAAGCTATGTTAACATATTGTCGGTTTAGGTTACATTCATTGAACCACGGTATATGAAGAGGCTAACACTGTATTGGTTTGTACCAGATTTGTTGAGCCCATGTTAAGTCTTGGGAAATGTGAAGACTTAATTTCTTGATTTGAGAATACTATTTTAGTCTAAAGTTTATTGTACGTAACTTTGGGGAAAGTTTCAATACATAACCGGCATAGGGCAGCTCGACGACCGATAATTATGACTTGTGTTTTTATTGGATTAATAAGATACATATTAACTCTTAAATGGCATCAAGTTCGAAATGATGAGCTGGACATCATCTGCGTATAGATGGTACTACTGTGGCGTATTTTTGCAACCAGAGTATTAATGAAAATAGAAAAAAACAAAGGTGACAACGCACCTCCTTGAAGTACGCCAACAACCAAATCGCACCAATCAGAAAATTATTAACCTTGATACGGTGTCGACTCGCTCTTTCAGGTAGGATGAGAACTACTCAATAGCTGATTGTGACATATTAAGGGGAGAAAAAAGAGATAATAAAATATGAAAGATTATGATAAATAAATATGAATGATAAATAACATTACTAGAATATTCTCGCTAATATTATCTTATTACTAAATATACGAGACGTAATCCAGATTAACTTCATAAACCTACCTACTACTTTTTTTCTCAAACTGACTATACTATTGACCTAGCAAAGCCTTATAAGCTTCACCGGACTATTTATACCTGTTTTTTTTATTTACGTGGGGAAATCCTTTATGGATACGCCACTCTCATGGGGGAGAGAGTGGGTTATGTCCGACTCGCACGGACTAAAACCCCACGGTGTACCGTCCGCCGCATGGTAGGGGCGGCCAGGGATCGAACCTGCTGTCTACCTGAGAACCCCCCCCTGCCGCAGCCTGGCTAGTAAACGCCAGGCTTCGTCCTACTATAAAGAGACTACTGGGTACACAACCAGTCGCCTCCCCTCGTCAGCCTCACCTGTGCAATGAGGTTCGGTTCGGGGACTACTTATACCTACTAAAAAAGTAAAACAATATTATGTATTCTTATGTATTAAACTATACTTATCTTTACTAAATTATACTTACTTTCTCATGAATTAAATTATAATAATGTATTCTTATGATTTAAATTATAATTATACTTATGAATTAAATACTGTTATGTATATGTTATAATATTTACTTTACATATTAGAAGAATCTTTAAAAAATAACTACGTCTACTAATAGTCTCGTAAAATATTGTCTTTATTACTGCTTCGTCATGGTTGAACGCCTTTCATGAACGCAGGTAAAATGCCGTGTACAGCGAAGTGCTTCTAGGTAGTGATGAGATTAATTCCCTTGATCGGTTCTATATTATTACTTATAAAGAAGGTAAAATAAGTATATCTGGTAGTTATTGATGGTAATGGCATGTGAAAAGCTGAGTTATACATACACAAAGTCTTAGTCACTATCCGAACAAAAAAATTGTATTTAATTTATTATCATTATGATAATTTGAATTTACTGTACAAATATTAACAAGCCACAAATATTATTCCTTTCTATCACCATATACAATTAATTGTATTAAGTACGTTTTTGCATTATAATGCGCTCATTTCTAAATCAACATATTGTGGATCGGTCACGAGTTAACTAACTCATGTTTTCTTGACCGGACGTTACCGACCCGGCACGAGTGGTGAGTATATCTCGTATCAACGTTTTTTTCTCAATTGCGCTGTTTTAGATTACACAATACAATTGTTTGTCAGTATACCATAAGCTATGTCTCCGTTTATAAGACTTGACAAGTTCCGTAGTTTGTCTTAAAAAAAATTACAACGACGGAACGGAACGGAATAACAACGGGACGTATCTACTAATGAAGAATCTTTCAATCGATTATACACGGATGTTTTTTTTTATATATATCATAGGAGACAAACGAACAGATGGGTTCGATGATGTTAAGTGATCACCACCGTCTATAGACACTTGGAATGTGAGGAGAGTCGCAAGTGCGTTGCCAGCCTGTGTTGGGGCGGGGAGAGGAAGGGAATAAAGAAGGGGAAGGAGAGGGTAGGTGGGTCTCCGGCGCTCTCGCTGACCGAACGAAACACAACAATGCAAGTACTGTTACTTCACGTCGGTTTTCTCTGAGAGGGTGGTACTACCCCAGTCGATCTGACCCACCCATTCATGGTGAAACCAGTAATAGCTTCAGCGTGGCTCTACTGCCTACGAAATCTCTTTGTCTGATTGTCCAAATGATTTAGAATCAAATTGTGGTAACCTGGAAAATAATACTGTATCAAAAGATAGTGAATCCGATATTAAGCCACCACAATATCAAAATTGCAATATAATATAATCAGATAGTGACTACGAATTAGAAGAAAGAGTGGAACAAATGTAATAAAGTACCAACCTTAGAGAATTATTTAAATACAGTGTAAACTCTTCATATTGAATTTCAAGAGACCGAGAATTTTTTTTCGTTATAAAGAGTAATGTTATACGGACGGAAAATAACAAAAACATGGTTTTGAGGTAAACCAAATCAAGTTGAACTAATTTCTACGTTATAGAAAGGTTTGCAACGAACGACGTTATAAGGAGTTTACTGTATTCCTGGTCCTACAATTGAACTTGATGATGCGCCGACTATCCGTGAGGGGACTGGTTTAAACAGCTCCTTTTTAATGATTCACCCTTCAGACTTTCCGGACAACTAATAGATCAAGTCTTAGAAAAAGTAATCACTGGCAGAAAAACAAATCCGACTAGAACGTGTAGTGCATGCTATTCAAAAGGAAAACGCGGCGAAACTAGACAAATTTGTAAAAACTCTTATGCACCATAACGTTATTATCTCACACGAAAAATAAGTATAAAAAGTTGAATAATAAATAAAATCTATATTGTATTACTTACACATCCAATTACGAAACAATAACCGGTGCCGTGAGATACATCATTCGTAGAGTTGCTGTTCAACAATGTATTAATAATCAAATTATATTACAATACTAGGTTTTACCAGCGGCTCCGCACGTGCTTTTTAAAATGTATTAAAGAAATGTAAAATTGTGAGTGGGTGTACATAACAGTAATGCTTTTTTAATACTATAATACATAATTACTGAGTTATGTAGACGCAAACGCGGTAAATAAAACAACATGGCCGCCAATATGGATCATACCAAATATATTGATACTTCATATGATATACTTCATATTACATACAAATATATGACTTTCAATTATGTATATTTATTCTTGGAGTCCAGTAAAGCACACGTCTCACGCGGATGTAACATATTTTTGATGAATTTCACACGGACGAATGCACAGGTAGCAGTTCATCACTTCATAGTGTACCAATTCAAATAAAAAATAATCACTAAATCGGTTCACAATTGACGAAAATATCGATTAACATACATAAAAAAAATACATACAACTGAAAATAGTAACCGCCTCCTTTTACGAAGTCGGTTAAAAACACAAGTCCTCTGGTCTGTCTATTTATCTGTTCGTGATAAAGTCAAAAACTACAGATCGGATTTTCATGCCGTTTTCACCAGTAGAATGATTCATAGGGGAAGGTTTAGGTATAATTTGTCAAGGTTTTCTTTTTATTATCGGGGCGGGACAACGTTTTCCGATCCCGCTAGTTATCTGCCCGTGAAAATCGGTTCAACCATTTTGGAAATATCAATGCGAACGAAGACGCGGACAAATAAAATAGAATATGTCAACCGCTATAATTTTGGCAATCTGCCAATAAAATTCCCGTTAAAATAGGCCCAGCCGTATTGGAGATTACCCGGAACAAACAAACAGAGAAAATATAATAATATAAAAATACCGACGGGATATAAAAGATTTTTTTTGTTATTTGTAGCCATATCCCTTCACCAAAAAGTTGTTATTTTAATTTCATTTTTTTTTTTCGAATTGACTATGCTATTGACCTGGCAAGGTCTTTACAGCTTCACCGGACTACCTTAATTTCATATATACACACTTTCTTTTATAATCTATACTAGCTTTAACCCGCGGCTCCGCACGCGCTTTTCCAAAAATGTATTAAATGAAATGTAAAATTGTGAGTGGGTGTGTGCATTACAGAAAAGCTTTTTCAAAAACATTTGTAACTACGACACGCATGCTAACTGTAACATGTAACGTGTACATTAGATATATGAATACAAATAGTATATTGAATGGGATGGGATTTATCATCAGCAACATACCTGGAACTTCAACCTACTATATACCAAACTCAGTGCTCACTAACATTATATAAGAAAGTAATGCAAATTATAAGCTGTACATTATCGAACAATATATCTTAAATCTTTTATTGTATAGATATAATATGCCCGTATTGTCGAAATACTTAAGTTATTCTTATACGTTGCTATAATCACTGAGTTATGTAGAAGCAAACGCGGTAAATAAAACAATATAGCGGCCAAATTGACCAAAAAGATGATGTAATTCATATTACAAACAGATGTATGACTTTCAATTATGTATATTTATTCTTGGAGTTCAGTAAGGCACACGTCTCACGCGGTTGTAACATATTTTTGATCAATTTCACACGGACGAATGCACAGGTAGCAGTTAATCGCTACATAGTGTACCAATTCAAGTAAAAATAAAAACCATTAAAATCGGTTCACAATTAACGAAAATATCGGTTCACATAAGTACATAAAAAAATAGCAACTTTATATATTAGTATAGATTATAATAAAACTGTAACAGGGCCAAATCTGTACATTAAATTTTTATCGGGGTAGACTTTGTTGTCGATATAGAAGCCAAAAATAACCCTTTTAAAATTTTTGTCTGTCTGTCCCTGTGAACACGCATCACGCTGAAAGTACTGAACCGATTTTGATAAAACTTGGCACAGTGATAACTTATAGTACAAGATTACATCTAGGATATATGAGACAAAAATAATCTTTTTACAATTTTTGTCTGTCTGTCCCTGTGAACACGTATCACTCTGAAAGTACTAAACCAATTTTGACGAAACTTGACACAGTGATAACTAACATTAAAAGTGTAAGCTTTCTAGGATACTTTTTGTCTCATAAAACGTAAGGGGTTCTCCAGAATAACGAACGTAAGTCAAAAATTTGTATTCTTGACGGATTTTGGTAAATTTTCTTTGTGCTATATGTAGCAGACAGATTAGCTAAAATAAGAAGCTATATTTCATCTCCCTATGCTACTTATAAAAGGAAATATAAAAAAAAAACCATCGGGTTCCGAACCGACGCCCCCGTCTGTGCGTATAATATACTGTGCGTTATAATTGCGCTACGGCAACTTGACGTTTCTACGCGTAATTATCAATCAGTTGAATTACAAGCATAAAATGTAATAAATAGGCTAAAAAGCATATTCATTCTATCGATTTTCAAACATAACTTCAGAATTGGCAGTATGGATTAATTCCTTCGCCTATGAACTATTTGAATAGGAAAACAAAATAAACTTTGAAAATGTTAGCTTTGATACTTACCACAACTTCAGTATTGGCAGTATGGATTAATTCCTTCGCCTGTCCTATTGGATGAATATTATTACTACTACTTATCACGTTACCATGGCAACGTATATAATAATAACGTAATCGCTCAAAAGCAAAAAAGTGCCCGATTTTGAAACATTCTTCATTGGTGATCTGCTTCTATTGGTCTTAGCGTGATTATATATAGCTTAAAGCCTTCCTCGACAAATGAGCTATCTAAAACCGAAAGACTTTCTCAAATCGGAGTGGTAGTTCCTGAGATCATAGCGTTCAACCAAACAAACAAACAAACTCTTCAGCTTTATATTTTAGTATAGATATAGCAACTTTATATATTAGTATAGATTATAATAAAACTGTAACAGGGCCAAATCTGTACATTAAATTTTTATCGGGGTAGACTTTGTTGTCGATATAGAAGCCAAAAATAACCCTTTTAAAATTTTTGTCTGTCTGTCCCTGTGAACACGCATCACGCTGAAAGTACTGAACCGATTTTGATAAAACTTGGCACAGTGATAACTTATAGTACAAGATTACATCTAGGATATATGAGACAAAAATAATCTTTTTACAATTTTTGTCTGTCTGTCCCTGTGAACACGTATCACTCTGAAAGTACTAAACCAATTTTGACGAAACTTGACACAGTGATAACTAACATTAAAAGTGTAAGCTTTCTAGGATACTTTTTGTCTCATAAAACGTAAGGGGTTCTCCAGAATAACGAACGTAAGTCAAAAATTTGTATTCTTGACGGATTTTGGTAAATTTTCTTTGTGCTATATGTAGCAGACAGATTAGCTAAAATAAGAAGCTATATTTCATCTCCCTATGCTACTTATAAAAGGAAATATAAAAAAAAAACCATCGGGTTCCGAACCGACGCCCCCGTCTGTGCGTATAATATACTGTGCGTTATAATTGCGCTACGGCAACTTGACGTTTCTACGCGTAATTATCAATCAGTTGAATTACAAGCATAAAATGTAATAAATAGGCTAAAAAGCATATTCATTCTATCGATTTTCAAACCATGACGATATCAAAGAAAGTTCAATTCAACAAAATACCCTGTCGACAAAAAAAACTGTCATCAATACGCTGTTACATTTTTATTGTATAAAAATCTTTCCTTATATATATAATTTACTCAAAAGCAATTTTTTATTCATAAATTACTACTGAACGGTCTTTCATACGTTTTTTACCAGTAGATAAAGTGATTCATGAGGAAGGTTTATCATTTGTCAAGGTTATCTTTATTATCACGGCGGGATAACGTCCGCCGGTCTCGTTAATAAATACTAAATATCATAGTTATAACACGATTAGGTAAGCTTATTTCAATGTTATCAAAACGGGTTCAATACGGATACTGATTACTGACAATTACCTACTTTTTATAATGAAACCTCTGATGTGAGGACTTTGAAATTCTTATTGGCAAGCTTTTTGTAGGAGCTTTTAGCCTGTCATATACTGGCTTCTATATTTTATTCATAAACTTGTGTTATTTCACTCTATATTTTATAATATTGGTGGCATTTTACTTAATAACTATAGTTCCGTTATTCTGTATAAGTGAAGTGGATAGAACATAATACCACGGAGTATGGATTCCGAGATTACATAAAAACTCCTTGGAAAGATATAACAAGTGGGCCACTACCTTGTTAGAAAATGGAAATTATCACAAAACACTTTTAATATTATTATCTACTCGATAATAGCAGTAAATTATTATATTACATAAAAGATTGGTTACTAAAAAAAAATTAGAACCTATTTTAAATTTAATCTCATGTCTAACACTGCCACTGAATTACGTGAAACGAAACAAAAGTAACAGACAAATAATAACAATAACTTTACAGATTAAAAAATCTTTTTGACATGACTATTCTAAAGCGAGAGGTTATAATCTACATTGTACAATAAAATAGCTCGGCACTCTCCCTTCGATATTCAAATTCAAATGGTTTTCGTCTGTGGGCGTGAGCGCTCTGTGGGCATTATCTATACCCGCCAATCACAGCTCGGTGATCACCCTACAAGGATAACGGTCGGCTTTGATTGGTCAATACGGACACTCCGTCATGTCCTGATGATCCTTACTTGCTGTCATCTCTTTCTATAGTATATATTAATTGTCGTTGTCCTTGTTGCGCAATTTGTTGGTCTCTTACATAATTATTTTGTTAAGGAATTGTAGACGCAGTAATGGAAGTTAATTGTTCTCCTTCTGTGCGTAAGAACTGACCTTAAAATGAACATTTTATTTAAAACTAACTGTTACCTGCAACTTTCCTGCGTTCTTTATTATCGTAATAGTTTCCTTATATCTCCAAGGGGTTAGACAACGTTTTCAAGGAAAGCTTCCGGGTTGTTTGACTTTTTCCGACACATTCAACAATTATCGTTATATTTCAAGCAATTGAAACAACATCTTGACAAATTATACACCTAAGCCTTCCTCGTGAATCACCTTCTGTGGCCCTGCTACCGCTGGTGGTTGTGTCTCCATCGCTGGACGTTGCCTCGGCTGCGGTTGCGGTTGCGGCTCTGGCTACGCTTACTAAAATCAGAAAGATAATTTTCTTATACGAAATAAAGATATCATGAATTGCTAATGGTTGTGTTCTTTTCTCTATAGCAAAGTTTTAATAAATATTGTATCAATAATTCAATCAAAGAGTTGCGTATTAAGAGATGCTATGCAGCAAGACAATAACGTTGAAGGTTTGTGACGATCGGTCATTCTGCCATCGACATTCACGAGTGGACCGCGTTATATGATAGAAGTTAATCCTGATAAGAGCGCC